>JAPKLX010000113.1:443434-460464 GCA_026898415.1 Leonotis leonurus | reverse complement strand
CATATCTGTTCTTGCCATATAGGAAAGGTTGACTCAATCTTTGATTTCTGGAAATCAGATTGTTAACGGTCTCTTTCCTTATATGATTAAGTCGTAGATCTTCTTTCCAAACCCTGTTGGATGGACCTTGATCTTGACGTGGCAAGTGTATATGATGTGTAGGATGATGTCAGCTAATGACTTGATGGTTCAATCGCTCTGGTGCATCGCTGTAGGCATCGATCTGGTCATCGATCTGGTCTCCGATCTGGTCGCTGTCTGTTACAGCAGATCGATTCCTTTGGGCGTGAAATCTTGACCTTCATCCTATTCTAAGTTTGAGAATGACTTCTATAGGAACAACTCCTTTACATTTTAAGTCATCTCCTAATCTGTTCCAAAACAGAAATCACTTTATCTATAGTGATCTGGTTTTTACACGAGGAACAGGTTAGTGCTAAGCTAAGTGTGTTTCGAGATACCATCATCAACACTAAAATCTTTAGGGTTCCCAACAAGTACAATTCAACGACTAGTTCGTGCGCCTAAAGCATTTCAACGACTAATTCTAAGTGTTACGTTTTCTTTTTTGGATTGCCCCAACATAAGTGTTACATATTTTTTTTAAAACAACTTTATTACTCACACAACTTTAAATAATATTCCCTCCGTCCACGAAGTACTTGCACATTTGGCTTCGGCACGAATTTTAACGAATAATTTGAATATGTTGTGGGTGGAATAAGGGTCTCGCAATATTTATTAATTAAATATATGTATATAAGTGAAAGAAAAATTAGTGGATGATTGATAAATATATTAAATATGTTATGAGTGGAATGAAGATCCCACATTATTTTATAATTAAATATGTAATGTGAGAGATTTAAAAGTTAATGGTGGGTCCAAGAAGATAGTATAATTATTAAAAATAGAAGTGTGCAAGTTTTTCGTGGACGACATAAAGTGGAGAAATGTGCAAGTTTTTCGTGGACGGAGGGAGTATATATTTCTATCATCATTTATACTACTTTTCAATTATTCTTAAATCAGGTGCTTGAAAGTAAATGTAACACTTAGCTTGGAACGAAGAGGGTATATTAAATTGGGATATATAGTAAATGAAGTTTAAGTTACACTTATATATTATTTTAAATTAAATTATATGTAGAAATGTGGTGAGTCTACTTATTATAAATAAAAAAAATTAAATGTAAATCATACATCCTAATACGGCAGAACATAAACTATTTTAATGAAATTTTAACATAGATATTTCACTATGTGATCAGCATCTCTGAAAATTTTATGTGGACTTATTTAAAGTTTTCAAACGCTTTATGCAAAAACATACTACCAAATGATTTAAAAAACATCTCTTACCCACATACTACGAAATGATTTAAAAAGCATACTACCAAATGATTTATGCAAAAACATACTACCAAATGATTTAAAAAACATACTACCAAATTTTCAAATGATTTATGCAAAAGCATACTTCAGTGGAGTATAATTTAAAGTTTCCAAATGATTCGAGTAAAATAATATATCTCTTTAACTTGTTATATTTTTTAGATCCGGTTATGGGAGATGAAACTAAACTTCGATAGCTTTAAAAAAAATTAGATTACATTAACATTAAATTAATTAGCCGCGTCACGTAGGGCTCGGACCCGAGACCTAATGCCTTGGACATTAACCTCACTACCACTAGGTCAACACACGCACGCTACTTCAATATCTTTTTGTGAAGATATGTAGTACTCCCTCCGTCCCACTAAGCTTGACACGATTTCCTTATTTGAATGTCCCACTAAGCTTTACACATTCCTAAAATAGTAAAAATTATCCTTTTAAAAAGGTACCCTACCACCTTTATCACTCTTACACTACTTTATACATTTTCCTTAATAACCGTGCCAAAAGTTTTGTGTCATGCTTATTGGGACGGAGGAAGTACTAGTAAATAGTAGAGGTCATAGTGGATGTCATGTCCATATAAGGAGATATTTTGCTGATATTTGACAAAGCAAACCCTACAATCAACACTATTAAAAATAAGTATTCGTCAACCAAATCAGCTCCTTTACTCTGGAAAATAATCAAATACAAATACAATGCTTTCGACCTGTTTCTGGACCAATGTATTATATATGATACAAATTGGCTTTACAACTACTCAACTTCAAAACCTTTAGCTTTGATTCTAAGCCAACAGATACCACGAAGATATGTATATGAAAATCTGCAGATGCACACGCAAAAGAAAAAAACATAAATGAATCTTTGAATACTGATTAGGCTTCTGACTGGGGATTATATTTGCCATTAGAAAAAGAAGGCTGTCCAATTTCCTTCCTAGATGCCTCCCACAGTTGCTGTTCTATTCCCAACTTCCTCAGCTCTATTAGACCTCTTTCAACTGTCATTTCCACAAACATTAAAAATTCCCTCATTACGTTGCATTTTAACAATATGCAAGATAGAAATTTGTCATGTATGTTCATAATCGATTGCCATATCATATCCCGTAAAGGAAGAAAAAGAATATGCATTGCAGGCTGAAAGAAGCTTTTCAGATACACCAAGTGTTTCCTTTGTGCTTGCAGTAGAGCCTCAGATAGCGGAATCGATATCAGAATATATATAATGACTAAAGCACTGCACAAGTAGAACTTTATGAAATGTTTGCATTGCAAAAGTTACAACCAAAAAGTTGCATGGAAATGATGATATTGCCTAATTACTAACTGCAGGTTAATAAGTGTAAGCATAAAATTTAGGACTTGATGACAGTATAGGGGCAAGGATTTAGATGTAAACTAAATGCAGGTCCTCAGCTATTGGATTAGTTCATGCTCAAGATTAATCATAGAGATGAAATATGAGTCTTCCGAGAGGGAAAGACAACTTGACAACAGCTTTTAATTGTGGAAAGCCACTACATTTTCAAGAAAAGAGCATACAACACACTAGGATTAGACTATTAACTTGGCAAGTGGTATCCAGCATTCTGAGATTATCAACCTCTTTGCCTACACATAACGATCCAGGGGACTCTAACTCAGACAACTAGCGCAACCAAACAATTAAACCCCCGAAAAGAACATTTGATTGATTTGCGTACTTTCACAGCCTTTCTTTTGGTGATAACTTTACTTGCTTAATTATGATCAGAACTATTGTTTTTTATTTATTATAATATCAGGTTATAACTCATTACATGTAAAGAAATAGCATATTTCCACAGTTTCAGTAATAAAATTAGTCAAGATGATAAGACCTAAGCAGCATAAGAAAAATATTATTTTGGGATGAGAAGCAATTTTAAACAGATTAGCACAAAGAGTGGTGTTGATGCTACCTGCCATGATCATATGAGTCTGATTTAGCATTTTCATGACATGACACATTGCATTATTACAGTAACTAGGAACAAAAATGTTAAAATGAGTAAACTATGATTACCGTCAACAGCATCATGTGAAGTTGGGGTTTGCCCGCTCCGGCTTATCCACAATTGAAGTCTCTCCTCCGCAATATCCTCCTCAACACCATGCACTTTTGCCCTTCTCCAGAAATATGTAAGCCAGGCCTATAAATAGATATCATATATCACACAAGACACAAATGGAAGAGACGACATATTAATTACCAGCCTTTATATTGAAGTAATAGATAAAATAAGACTTAAAAAGTAAAATAGACCTCCTTGAAGAGAACATCTTCAATTTCCTCTTGACTCAATTCTGCAGACAAATATAATAATAATTTCAAAAGAAACGCAAATAGATTCATTCAGATTTCAGATTAAAATTACAACATATGCTTCAGGGAGTGGAGTAGATGGAGGGAAAAGAAAGTATCTCTTAATGTCAACTTAACTTTGCATCAAGAATATATATAATTCTACAGTAGCAGATAGAGAATATTTATTAGTGTCAGTTATAATTAGTTGAAATCATTTATTGACGTTACATGTATAATCATTCCTCAGAAACAAAAAAAAAACAGACATTAGTTGAGATCAACTAACTAGTCTAAGAATGAAATAAGTTATTAGAAGTGTGAAAGTCTTTTAACTCTTAGGGAGATGGATACAAAAAGAGTAAGTTTCTTACCTAATGCATCCATGTACTTGGGATCACCAGAAGCTTTAGGATCTACAATGTAGCAGAGTAATTGTGTTACAAGTAAACTATAATAATTTAGGTTTAATAGAAAGAAAACAAGGGAAGAAAAGGGACGCCAAGGAAAAAGAAGAATAAGACTATGGAAGCTCATCCACATATATATGCATGAATAAGTTGCAAAATTGTATTCAACTTAATGCATACTATGGGCTAGTAAGGACGACTGACAATCTGGACCCCCATACCTGAGAGGGAGTGGCGAACTAGGGTTGAACGTCTGTTCTGCGCCATTGTCAGCATAGCAGCATCCTCAACCTTCAGTCAAATTAGATAGATACACATAAATGAAGCAACCGAGAATGTGATCCTTGCATACAAAGCTTAGGATAAAAAGTACAGCATTTGAGATATAATATACGGAACACAGACAAACAGTCAAATGAAGATAACTAATCTACTTCATGAAAATAAAAGCTCAAAATCAGAGAACCTTTAAGGAAGCTAATTCCCTTAAACCCATCTCAACTGAAAGCATGCTCTCTATATTTCCTTCTCCAGTTAGATCATTCAAATCACGTGCAAGTTTGCTCCGATCTGAATCATCTCCACCTGCTCCATTGTCATAGAATGAAAGCTTTACCTTAATGGCAGATGACAAGAATACATAAAACTCTAAATATCAATTATAATATAAGCTCTATTATCAAGTAGAAGTCCAACCATCCCAGGATTCCTCTCTGGCCTTCTGTCCAGCAGAAATGACAACCTCAAAGGGTAGAGGAGCTAAAGATGACCAGTGCTCGTATTTGGAAACAGCTATATTTGCACATATACCTGGAGGAAAGAAGTATAGAAAGAGAAACCTTAGGATCAATTAGCTCTATTAGAATAAACACCATAATAAAAAACAAAATAAAAATAAGAAACCAATAAAATAAGAAAACGCTTTCCTGATGCATTTTGACTATAAAAGATATTTCGTTCATAACATAACCAAGTAAAAAAGAGTAATTTGTATCATTTCCCAGTGCCTAGACTGTGGTCTGATAATAAAAGATACAGCAGAATAAATTTTCATCCCTTCCCCCCCCCCACCCCAAGAACGGACAATACTTCAACATTAATACCATAACGTGAAGCTAAACCCCAATAACGAGCAAGCCAGCATCTCTTCAGGACAACTTCTTCCTGAAAAGGAATACCCAAAAAACGAATAGTGTAAGTTAGGACTCAGAAAAGAAAGATTCTGATATTTTCATTAACCATCAATAAATTGAAAGAGCAACCATCTCTTCATGCGTCAAAATCATCCTCTGTGTCATTGTTTTGAGAGCTTTTGCTTCAGATTCAGCTTCATGAAGTTGTTCTACAGCAGTTTCAGTCTCGTCTCTCAGGTTCTGACCAAGCATTTATATAGTGAACATTATCAGAATGCATATGACAATAGAAGGCCAAAGAAAGAGTACAATTTAGAACCACATAAGTACCTCAAGTTCCGCACGAAGAGCTGTAAGTTCTCCATCTCTTCCATCTTTCGTCTGCTTCGCTGCTTTGAAAGCAGCCTGAAGTAAAATAGTGAGAAAGGCATTTACTTTACCATATCGGCGTTACTTATTAACAAATAAATAATGATCCTCATACGTATACATAGAGAATTACCTCTCGTTGTCGAAGAGCTGCTTCCTTCCTGGAATGAGTAAACCATCAGGACCAACATTTAGTAGCTTGAGATGCAGATAAGTTATAGAAACTCACCGGCTCAGTAGTTTGGCTTCCAATGATACACCTTCCCCAAGGGAAGCTACCTGTAAATTTTATATACAAAATCAAGAAGAACACTGACAACACGGATTAAGACAATGACAAGCATAAGAACCTGATAGAGGGGAACATAGAAAAAGTATACATTAGTCATTAGCAACCATGCATGCAGATAGACAAGCACATTGACAAGTGACAACCATGTGCACAGTTCAGATTGTTGCTGGAGGAAAATAATGATGCAATCCAGAAAATGGTGCATTATTCATAATAAAAAAAAACCCGTAAATTACATAAATGACCAAAAGAAAAGATTTAAAAAAAAAAAAACAAATAAAGTTTACTGCATCCAAATAAAGCCGGCTAGGCCAGCTTGATGATCTCAGTATTTAGATTCCGGACTTGATAGAATGAGAGCCACTATGCATTAAAAGAGGACAATGAGTAGGATTTATCCTTTTCATTTATGCTTTGAGATCTCATACACATGGCTGAATTAAATCTCTGTCGATGAAAAGAGACTAGTTGTGTAACTCTAACCTGTTTCTCCAGCTCTCGGGCCCTAGCTTCTGCTTCTTCACGTTTTTCCTCTGCACGATGAAGCTGTGGAAAGAATTAGCCATAATGCCAAAATAGAGAATTTGTTAGCAGATAGACTATCAATGGCTCTTGTTAGTTATTCATATTTTCTTCTGTTTTTCCATATACGGGAGCCAGTATGACAACTCACCTTATCTATGATTGCTTCATTCTCCTCTTGCAGCATATCGAGCTGCAAATTAATTCATGTAAGTTTACCCAATTACACAAGGGCCTGTTTTTGCTAAAATATAGAACAACTACAACCACCAAGCTGATAGCTTAATGGTTTGCAGAAGATAGATTTTGTTGTACTTTATACAAAGCCGCAATCTTAGCATTAGAGGAATAAGGAAGGAAACAATAAAAGAAATATTCTATCATAAAGCAGCAATCTTAGATTTACAGAAGTAGGCAGATAAAAGACATACTTCATCACGAAGTGCAGAAGCCTCCAACTGATTTTCAGAACCTTTCAGGTCACGTCCTATATCAGGTAGAAATCTGCATTATTAACCACGAAAGAATTACTCGATTAGCTATCAGCCTTTCAATACAAAAACTACCCCTAAAGATTGGGTGACAAGTGTGTGTGTGAGAGAGAGGGGGGGAGATAACCAGCTAACAGATAATGCTGAGAATATCATGGATGGAAATAAGGACAAATTGATTAGAAATATATAGCATTAGTATCTGAAAAGATCAACAGCCACTCCTGCCAACAAAGAGGGATTTGGGCTGGAGCTCACTACAGCTCTACCTCTCTCAAGGCAACTCAGTTATTGAAGGAACTACATATAAGGATTCAGGGCAGCAGGCAATAATTGAAAAATATGCAGTAGAGTGCAGGGACTCTCTTAGCCAAGGTTTGGTTAAACACATATACTTCCAACAGTAGATGCTGGATAGATTTACAAGAGACCAGAACCAGCATCAACTCCACTAAAGTAGAACCAGACCTATGCTCAAATGCAACGATTTGACAAAAAAGGAGTGAAATTATTTGTTTAAAAAAACAATGTTAAGTTTCACGGATTAGAAGAAAAAAATTGGCTTCTTTGTTTTTCCTCCCCATTTAGAACCATACTAAAAAGATCCCAAAAAAAAAGTCAAAAACCATAGCTAGAGGTCCCGTTTAAACTGATATTATATAAATTTCCATTATTTCTCATTCAAAAATGCAAGTACACAAGTGCATCATAGTCATTGGTGTTAAAGGGATTCAAAGGACCAAAAACCTTGACAGATGATGTTCCTGTAAGTCGTAATAGGAGTCCTAATTATGGGCAAGTGAGATATGCAACAAAAAAGGGTGAATACTAATAAATGTTATAAATGTGTTACTGTGGTTCCCATGCTATTAATTCCTTTAGGTGAAAGGATAGCAGCATGGCAAATTTATATGTAATTGTACTTGGTAATTAGACATATGGTTTATGTCATTGTACTGAATCAGTAGCATTAGGCATGTAGCTTACATGATAACATTAGTAAAATTATAAAGAAGGCTGATGGAATGAAGAGATCTGTTAAAAATAACATCTTACCTCTTTTCTTTTAACCTGCTACTAGGGGGCTCAATTGGAGGTATGACAACTGGAGTTTTCAATGAGGATCTACTTGGTGGTGCCACTGTATTTGTTGCTGTACGGACAGACATTGAAGTTCTTCCAGCTGATGTCGAACGAACTGGAGGAGGATTGATGTCCATAAAATTGCGACCTAACTACAGTCAAGACCATCCAATATTCAGTATATCCATGCTAGAAGACAAAGTAGTACCTGATAACCACTGTCATAAACTACAACAAGATTCACATAGGCCCCAGGTCACAAAGCTCCACCAGTAAAAAGGTATTACTTGGGGATATCTTTGTTTAAATTATTATCTGCATGTTGCCAGAAAACTGCTATACAATCCAGTTATGCTATGAGCAAAAGTAGTTTTGTCTAGCCACCTTCCAAATTCGACCAAGACAAGGAAAAAAACTAGGTACTTGTACTTTTATATTCCCTTCATCCACCAATATCTTACACATTATGCCATTTTGGTCCGTCCACGAATTTTTACCCAATTCTTTTTTTCCATCTTTGGTAAGTGGACACCTCCACTTTATACATACAACTCAATTAAAAACAATAAATCAAGTGGAACCTAAACTCCACTCAACACACAATATAATAATATACCTCAAGTTAAACTATTTTCTTAAGACGTGTATCGGGTCAAACCGGATAAAAAATTGGTTGACGGATGTAGTATTTCTTGTAAAGGGTTAACTACAATATTTAACACAAGTTTTCCACAGTTTTGTAATTATCGCTTATCACATGACTTTTCGTTTATTACGACCAAAACCATGACTTTTAGATTATTTTGTAAAAAAATAAAGCAAGAATTGATCACGATAAAATAAAACACATATTCTAATAATATATGTAGAATAGTAAAATATAGAGACATATTTGAGAAGAGAATAGGAGAATATTATTCGGTGTATGTATATAAGATAACCTACATCTATTTATGGGGAAAACTAGGGTTACTCAATATAAGGAAACTAGGTTACATAATATAAGGAAAATAAAAACATTATAATAATACTAAAATATTCTAATACTATAACAATATAAAATATCTCTTTTATGAACTAATAATTTGTCACTTAATGAAACTGAATGATTGATAAATATTAAATTAAATATACCAAATATGATTATATTAAGTGGTTAAGTGTGTATTAATTACCCAAGTGTCAGTTTTATTATCGTTTGAAAATTTTAATTTTATTTGCACTTTATCATCATTTAATTAAAATAATTGTAAACTTAAAAGGGTGTTAAAACTTAGGCAGTGTTAAAATTGCAAAAATAAAATAAATGTATGGTATCATTTGCAATTGCAACAATAACAAAGCCATGTTAAAACTGTATAAATGGTGTTAAATTCTGCAACAAACCGTTTTTATAATTGGTTCCTCAAAGTGTGACTTAGTTCTTTGTGTTATGACCTAATTGATTCCTTGAACTCTCATTTAGTTCAATCGAGTTCTCGAACTTTGACTATATTAGTTATTACAATTATATGCTAAAATGATCACCAACAATCGAACCCTATTCTACCACCATAAGAAAAAATTAAGAATCTGATTGAAGCAAGCACGAATGCATGGACCAACTATATCACAATGCATGATTTAAGGATTCAATTGAACTATTGAAGAATATTAATGTTCAAAGGCCCAATTACAAAAGACATGAAGTCAAGGACCTACTTATGCAGTTATGTGTTATTCCTTCTATGATTCTTCACAAACATTCATTTAGCACCTAGAATCCAAAATATGGAAAAAGATAATGAAAATATAGGATGATATATTGGTTCAATCGACGTGACTAAACTATAGATAAGAAAATGGCAGTCTACAACCTCATCAAAGAAAAGGACAGTCAACACATCTTATAGTACTTTATTGTATACGAAATATGAAAATATATAATACAATTATTAGACGAATAATTTTATCAGTTTCCATGGCAAGTAATGCTCGGAACAACTTGGCTGGCTTAATTAAATTTATAAACACCATCTCAAGATAATCAAGTAACAAAATTCATTGCACAATCCGGTTCCTGGCAGTTTCTTTAGCTAACAATATATCATCCTACTTTAAATCTCCTATTTCTTCTCAGATTTTACAGAATTTTGCCTGGACGAAATATATAAATAAATATATCAGGTCTTTTAATCAGCTGCAATTCCAGCTGATACGCACGTACCAGAAATCAATTAATTAACAAATTGCTTCAAACGGAATCTAGCACAGCACAATTTCTAAGTTAGATCGATCTGATCAGCGAGCAATAAAAAATTAACCAACAGTAAAAAACGAATCAAAATCGAAATCAACTCAGAGGACTCTAGCACCGAGAAAGGGATAAGTTAATCTCACCGCAGGCGACGGAGATCTATTAGGCTTGGAGAGCGAGATTCCGGAGAATCCGCCGCTATTATTGCCACTGTCACTCGTATTAACACCGAAGCTACTCGAGGCAGACATGGGGGCCGGGGGCGCAGCGAAGCGGAAGCCGAGATCGTCATCCTCGTCCTCGTCATCATCGTTAGGGGTCTTGGACGCCATAACAAGCGCCAAGCGCTGCGCGGCGGCCTTGGCCGCGACGTTCTGAGTGCGTTTGATGGTGGACATACCGGCGGCGGAGGGAGGCAGCCTGGAGCGGGGGTGAGCCGGAGAGCCGGCCGGCGAGGAGGAGCCGGTGCTGCTGGATCCGCCGCTCCACTGGCGGGCGTAGACCGGACTCTCGGTCCTCTTCCGATTCATTACAAATTTGGAATGTGTGCGTATCTATGTGTATGTATGAGTGCGGATTTGGACGGGGAAGCTAGATTTGAGGAGAAATGGAATTTGTGTTGACGGCGGCAGAGGTGAGGAGAAATCGGAACGGAATTGGGTGGAAAATTGATGTTGAAGACTTGAATTGATCGAAGAGAAAAGTAGAAGCCAAATAATTTAGTAATAGTGCGGAAATAAGTCGCGTAGCTAAGCTTGTCATCCATTCCCCAAACAAATAAGTCAGTAAATTATAATAACTGGCCTGGTGTTTTGTCGGGTCAAATGTCGACGTGGCCTGCCCGACCCACTCTCATTTAAATTTCCTAATCATAATTTGATAAAATTATTAGTATTATTTTGATTAACATATTTGTGTGATTATAAATTTAGCCAATGTTAATTTTAATTTTTTATATAATTATATTGAATAATATTATTATTAAATTCATAAAATTAATGTAATAGAAAAACTGGTTTCTTTGAATTAAATATAAATTTTGAAATTACATGTTATTCTTTTGTTAATATTTTCTTATCAAATAACTTTAAATATATCTAATAAAAGACTTCAATTGCAAAATCAATATATATATATATATAATGAATTAACTTAATAAGACATCTCCATTAAAATTCATAATATAATCATTTTATAATATAATACACTATCATGTGACAAAAATAAGAAGGAATAGCTATTGAACATATTGTACTAATACTCCCGAGTCCCGAATAGCCCCAAATAGTACAAAATATTTTCGGCCTATCATACGAATTTCTTACTTCACTTCTTTTTTCTGGCCATTCTAATTTACGATCTAAATTGAGAGTGCATCAAACTAAAATGCAATAAAACCATAGTGTATTAAATCCAATGATGCTTTTATTGAGTAAATTTACAGAAAAATGTGAGAAATATAACAAGTAGACTAAGTAGTGACTATTGATGTTAAATAAAAATATGAAACACAAAGCGGTTTCAGGTTTCAGAAGAAAAAGAAATTACAAGACATTGAACTACTGCAATTGTGGTGCATGCATTTCCACTGCAAAGTGTCGATGATGATGGCAGCCGGAGAGCAGCAGCTTAAAGAGGTTCAGAACGAAGTTCACGGCAGAGCATGCAGAGGGAGAAGTTGGGGTGGAGGTGGCAGAGGAGAGACTAGGAAGAAGACCAGATCGATACCTTCAAATTCAATGTTTAGATGCATATATACATAATCATAACAACTTTCCTTCAATTCTCTCTCTGTTTCTCTTTCCACTGTCAATGCAATGCATCTTCTGTGATTTATTTCAATTATTAGTACTACCTAGTACCTATACAATAGAAGGATTCAAAACATGCAAATTAGATTTTGTAGAAATAAAACCTTTCATAACAGTAATAGATGTCACTGAGGCCAGGAGGTGGTCCATTAGTCAATATGCAACCTAAGTGAATATTGATGTAGATTTAAACATAGAATAGTCCAGACTCAAAGGAGTACTACTAGTCTACTACTACTGCTGCTGCTATCAAATCAATCTACTAATTCCATTTTCAAAGTTAGCTCCAACAATCACTTAGCAAGCATCATCCTCACAAATTCCTCGTAGCTCACCTGGCCATCGCCGTCCACATCAGCTTCTTTTATCATCTCCTCAACTTCTTCATCCGTCAACTTCTCACCCAGGTTTGTCATCACATGGCGGAGCTGGAGGTTTATGCACATGTCTAGTTTATAACATACAAGTGCTAAATTTGCAATTTAGTAGTTAACGAACAATGGGAATATATACATACCTCTGATGCAGAGATGAAACCATTCTGATCTTTATCAAAGACTTTGAAAGCTTCTTTAAGTTCCTCTTCTGAATCAGCATCCTTCACAAACAGAAAATGGAACTAGATCGGTCTTGCTAAAAGACGTAAAAAGAACCTATACCTCCTGTCTTTATCTCCTTCAGGTTTAGGATGGTAGATCACAACTTATGTATCAACCAGAGGTGATTATCTTTCCTGGTGCACATTAGGCTAGGCATGCACAAAAAAAGAACCAGAGGTCCTATTTGTAATAAATTATTGGATTATGTATTGCAACCTCAAACTACAACTAGAACCTAATTATTTCAAGGCTTCTGTACAGATGCTTAGGCTTTTGATTGACCTCAAACAGTGTTGATTTTCGCCTATAACCAAAGTTGAAGTTTATTTCATGATTTGTAATTCCACATTACTATTTAGATGTTGTCCATCAAATTGGACCATAAATCAATATTGTAAAAATTATAGGTGTGAATTGTGCACCTCAGGCGTGTCTGAGGTAACAGAAGTCGTTTTTTCAGTTTATAAGATGTAATTTTTAAAAATATTATAAGCACAGCCAAGTACCCCATAAAGAAAAACATCCCTAGTTTTCTTATATCCTAATCTTATCATAATATCCTAAAATAGATCTTCATCCACCTCACAAATCACAATTTATCAATTTTTGTATTCGAAAGGTGCCCTTGAGCCTAAAGACTCCGTGAGCTTTTCACCTTCAGTAACCATACAAGAAAGATACATGCAGAATATATATATATATATATATATATATATATATATATTAACAGATAATTGATGCTATTATGCTAAACAGGGCAAACATGTAATTAAGAAAACAAGGGCTCATTCATAGACACAAGCATAATTATTATTTAGAACCAGAAAAAAAATATGTAACAGTATTTTGAAAGCCTAAAGTGAATGTGAAAGCAGGAGGAGAAAGACCAAATTCACCTTCATTTTCCGAGACATCAAATTCAAGAATTCTGGGAAGTCGATGCTTCCATTTTGATCAGCATCAACTGCATTGATCGTATCTTGAAGTTCAGCTTCAGTAGGATTCTGTCCGAGCGATCTCAGAACAGTACCCAACTCCTTTGATGTGATAAAACCTACAAACGGACAGTTGACAACCAGATAATTCTATCCTTGCTCGAATCTCAGAGCATGTAAAGCGCTGAGACCAGCTCGTGAAATGATTTAAAAACAACAGGATCACATATGGCGGGCATGGAAGGAGCTATGAGAGTTTCAAAACAAAGACTTTTAAAAAGGACAAAACACAACACTTTCAAGCAGCCAATAGGCCCAATACACTATCAGAATCATTCAATTCACATGCTATCAATATTGGATATTTTCTATGATATTAGCAAAAGGGATATTTTCCTCAAAATTAGTTCATAAGTAGTAAGTACTAGTTCATAAGTAGTAAGTACTACTCCCTCCCTCCGTCCTACCAATTTAGACACACTTTGATTAAAATTGTGAAAGCTTTATGCTAAAAATGTGTCTAAATTAGTGGGACATAGGAGTATAATTTTTGCAGAAAACCCTCTTTCACTTATAAGGCATTCATAATGAATTTTCCAAACTACTCAAGCTAGTCATTTAAATCAACAGTATCAGCATACAAATGGAGTATAATTTAGCAGTTCTCATCTTCTTATTTGCTATCCATCACACATATAACATATGACGCAAAGCGATTTCATTTGAATCCTAGATTCCGCGTTAACACACATTTGTTGCATTCAAACCTAGTGAATGCCTGAATTTAATGACGTATGGAAGACCAATAACTAACTAAAACAGCCACGATAGAATGTAATGTCCCAAAAAAATATACTCTGCGCAAGTTCTTGTGGCAGTCAATATAAAAATGACCATAGTTGACTATAGCAGAGTGCACAAATGACTCCGTTCTTCTACAACAGCGACATGACGAGAAACTACCATAATGCAAATCGAGCAAACAGTCATCTCCATTTATCTTTGTTTCCCATCACTAAATATATGAAGAAGAACAAAACAGAAATCAGCATTACATAACAGTAACATCCAATATGTCCAAAACAATTCCATCACCAATCAACTAGAGATACAAGAAAAAAATGATTAAGTTGAAGAAAACAATTTATAAAATATTCGGCTCCTAAGTCATCGAACAAGAAAGAAGAGAGAAATGGCATTAAACATGAATGAAAAGCGAAACCAAAAACAGATAGTAAATTAAATTGAAAAGAGAGATGAAGAGAGGGAGAGCATGCCATCGCCGTCTTTATCGAAGAGGCGGAAGACTTCCTTGAACTCGGCGATCTGCTCCTGTGTTAGCTGCTCAGCCATTTCGATATTCAGAGAAATTAAAATCACGCAATGAGCTCAGTGAAGAAACTACGCTAATGTAGCAGTAGTTTTGTATATTGTGAGTAAAAATTAACAGAATAATGAAACGAAGAAGTAACTTCCATTAACAAACCAACAGAGAGTACAATTCTGTTACTTAGCTCAACGAACAAGAAAGAGATGTATATATATATATATATATATATAGTCCTCGCTCCTCCACGTAAGCATCCAGTCAGCAATAGAAAACAATTTCTATATTACTAAAAGGAACGTAATCGAAAGAAACTAAAGCGTAACAACTAACACCGCTTACAAGTTACAAGTATTAAAACTGAGTATGGAAAGCATCTCCATTTATTTAGAACCTCATCCAACGGTTGTAGATAAAGCTTCAGCTAAGCATCCTCTCTCTCTCGTACAATTATCACCTTTTGATTGAGTGTTATTTTCCCACTTTTTTCTAGGATATTTTGGATGAATTTGATGTCATTTTGAGGGAAATTACTTTGATTTAGATTAATTGTGATCATAATGTGTTTTTGTAGGCAAAAGATGATATTTGGCGAATAAGGACGAATTTTGAGACGAGTTTTTCAAGTTGGAATCGAGTTGAAAAATTGACAAATCTGCTAGAAATTCGGTCAGGATGTTCATACTGCCTGTGAAGCTCTGTTAGTGGCGAGGAAAGAGACAATTTCGTGTTTTTGATGATTTGGAAGATAATTAATTAATTCTTATGGGATTAGTTTATGGAATTTTGATTTCTAGAAGTCCATTAAGTTATTATGGTATTTTATTATTATTAGACATGGATGATTTATTACCTTATAATTATATGGTAACTAAAACTTTTTAACCGTGCGTTGCACGGTAATTATTATAAATAAATATTATAATTGTTCGTATTTTAATTATTATAATATATATGACAAATTAATCATACTATTTCATATCATTATAAAAGAATATATAAGTCAAATTATAAAAGAGAATATAACATCACCATTGTAGATAGAGATTGTCAATTACAAATTAAAGAAGGAAAGCTTCCCTACAAAAAGCGAAGTCCAAACTCCACAATATTGTGTGCAAAAACTCAGAGCTCCCTCCAACATATCTAATAATTAATCATAAATATTCAACCTCAATTCTTCAATTTTCTTTACATTCTTGCATCCCTTTTGATTTTGGCATATAATATGATGGAGAAACCATCTTTTATTGCTTAAATTGATATCACATTCGATCATCATTCTCATTATTATCTCAAGTTGCAAGCTCCATAGGTCCCTCTGGTGTGGTGGCACTGGGTTATAAGTAAATATTTCGATGAACCAAACCCCTTATTGCAAACACAATAGTGCTGCTGAATATCTCCAACCGCGGCAACGCCTCCTTCTCGCGCTATCTTCCTTCCACCCACAGAAACTCCGCCACCGCCGCCTATAGGAAATGCTCCAAAGCCGGCTGCCGCTCGTGCCGTGGGTCGGGGCCGGAGGCGGTCTTTGAGGGGAGGGCGGCGTATACGGCAGAGTGAAGAGGGTCATGTCCCACGAAAACTTCGGATAATTGCCGTTGTGGCGGAGTGGGATCTCTCTAATGGGTGTTGGGGGAGGAACTCTCATCACCAGCAACGTCACTGCTGCTCATGGCAAATTAATTGTATAATAATGTAATTAATATTAATGTGTGTAGCAAAGAAGAAGTCGAGCGAATGGGGTGGAGATGCCATATGATAAATATATAGTAGAGTTTTATAGTCGGCGGAGAGCGGCAACAAAAGTTGGCGTTGATTCATACAGGTGGTTATGAAGTGGCCCGGAAATTTGCTCTGAGAGCATTGCAACTTCATGGAGGGATGCAACTTCATGGAGGGATGCATAGGGCGGTTATATAGTGTGAATTTAATTAATAAATAATATAAATATAATTAAAATAATTTAGGTAAGGATGCAACTTTTTAGAACAAACTACTTGAAAAGAACTGCTAGAAAAAAATCGTTTTATATTTTATGTAGGATATATATGTGGAATATTTGGGAAGAATAAAATAAATAATAGTCT
>JAPKLX010000113.1:400657-443034 GCA_026898415.1 Leonotis leonurus | reverse complement strand
TTATAAAACAAATATATATATTTATTTTATAAAGCACGATTCCTACATTTTATTATGATATAAATATATATCATAACATGAAGTTGCAATGGTTGGAAAAAGAACTGTCATAACTTTGTTTTTATATATTATATAGATTTAAGTTTAAATAATTGTTTCCTTATTATAGTAAACCCTACTATTATAAAGAGAGACATGTATGTGATAGTTTTTGGAGACACGTAGAGGAGAGGGGCAGCCGCCCTCTTCATTCTTTTGCTATCAAAATTGTTCTTCAAATTTCTTTTGTTTATTTTATTATGCTTTGTGGCTAATTTCGTCTATTCCAACATCGATTAAGGAAGCCGGAGCGCGATTATTCTGTGAGATCTAATTCGTTCTTCATACTTTAATTCGTATGCAAATATTTGTTGTTCTCTATTTTCTCTGTGATTTAATCGTTTTATTCGTCTAAATAGTGGCCAATATTTAGTTGAGTAGAATTGATTAATAGCCAATTGAATCGGCCATAAGTAATCGTGGTTTAGATTTAATTAGTGGTAAATTGACTATCTAGTCAAGAGAATAACAATCTTAATTCGATAATCTTGTGTAATACCCAGTCTTTTTAAGTTCCAAAATAAACGATATTCGAACGCGATAATTATATTATATATTAATCGTTGTAGTATATTAATGAGAGTTTCTATAATTGAAGAAGAGTTTTAGTTTAAGATAACAAATAATTAAAGAATTCTTGAATTATATGTTAATAAATAGTAATATTTAAAGTGTAGGTATAAGTGTTATGTTTTGAGAATTTATGAATAATATGCATGGAATGCATACTGCAATAAGGGTGTAGTAAAAGATCATATCTAGGTATATATATATATAACATACGTTTGATTATATATAGATGTATAATGCTGACAATTGTACATGAAATAAGTATTAACCACACGCATAAACCATATATATAGTATAACCTACACTTATGTTGGGAGAAGGAAAGATTTAAACACTCAAGTGTGAAGTAAAGTGCATGCATGTATAGATATTATTAAGTAAGGAAAGACAAGAAAGTAAAACACTTCATTAAAACCAAACAACCTTATATATATATGTGTTTGGGCAATACAAGTGCATATAGGAAAACTAAATAACTAAGTTTAAAGCTAGTTACATAAAGCTGGCAGCAGCATGTGAAATAAGGAAAGAAAGAGAGCTTCCATAAGTGTAAGAGATGATCATAACATAAAATGGGAAGAAGGGACAAGGCAGCATAGCTGCTGCAGTAGGAACAAGCAGCATGGCTGCTGCAAAGTGTAGAAGTGGTTGTGAGCTCGGTTGAGTGAGGGAGAGAAGTCCTCCATCCATGCCCTACAAATAATAGCATTAAGATCTACTCCCTCCGTCCCACTATTGTTGTCCTGTATTCCATTTTGGGACGTCCCACTATTGTTGTCCTGTTTCCATTTTGGGAAATAATAAGGGAGGATAATACAATAATTAAACTAACATAATACTACATTTAACTACTAATTACAATTAAACCCACAATCAAACCCAATACCCAATACCCAATCCCAAACCCAAACCCAAACCCAATACCCAATACCCAATCCCAAACCCAAACCCAATACCCAAATCCCATTTTTCCTACTCCATAGCCCAATACCCACCCCAAGTGTTGTTGCCCTACTCTCTGGAAACCCCATTCTCGAATACTCCATTACATCCCACCCATCTTCTCCAACATCTCACCCGCCTCCTCTGAAGCGTCGCCCTAAACCCTAACCAACCTCTCCACTGCCTCCCCCGAAGCGGCGCTACTATGGTGTTACTGCCTTCTGTCCTCGCCCCCCGCAGCGCCGAGCTAAACCCTACCCCCTTTCCCCGATCTGAAAAAGCTCAGACTCCCCCCAATCTGAACCCTACCACTTTCCCCACTGTGATTAAGATCTTTCACCCTTCTCATCCTGAAAACTTTTTCTACCCCTATGTGGAATCTGATCCACCATATGAACTATCCATTTGTACATCCTTGGGGTCTGCTTACTCGACAACAGTCGTTATTTATGATACAGAGATTCTGAGCGGTGGACTGCTTGGATCTGGGATGGGATACTTGGATTGGGGTGAGGAGCCTGAGGTAACCAGCGCTGCTTCGGATGTTGGAGGTGCGGAGCTCGGTTCTGGGATGGGGTACTTGGATCTGGATCTGGTGAGATCTTTCCTACCTACTTCGGTTTATGCATGTGTTTTTATGTGTTTTTTTATGTGGTAAGAGCACTGTGTTGGAGAAGTGGTGAAAGTCTTGAGATGATAAGATTTTGCTCACCTTTAATACGATTTCTAAATGATGAAGTCTGTACTATTGTCATCTGTAATGCTGATTATCGTGATCTCTAATCTGTAATTTTGGTGCTCTGTAATCTTTAGTTTTGGTGTACTGAAATTGAAATCTTGATGTTTTTGTGATCTGAAATTGAGGCTTTGTGTACTGAAATTGAAAACTTGATGTTTTTGTGATCTGAAATTAGGGTTTTGTGTATTGACATTGAAATGTTGAGGTTTTGTGAACTGAAATTGAAATGTTGGTGTTTCTGTGGTCAGAAATCTTTAGTTTTAGTGTACTGGAATCTGTTGTTGGGGGTTGTGAAGTGTAATTTGTTGGTTTTTGTGATGTTCATGACCTGTTGACTGACCTGTAATTTGTTGGTTGCACTGGAATCTGTTGTGGGGGGGTTATGACATGTAATCTTCACTTAAGAATCTGTTACCTTCACTGCATTTACACAGAATGCAGTAATGTGTAATATAGGCACCAAAACATGCATTTACACATAGAGTGCAGTCACCTTTACTGCATTTCTACCCAAAATGCAAACATTAAAGGCTTGCATGTACACAAAATATGCAGACTAGTTATACTGCATGTTTAACAAAATTGCACAACAAAAACTTGCATTTAAACAAAATATGCAGATTGGGTATACTGCATATTTCACTAAAATGCAAACATAAAAACCTATTCTTCCATTACATCCTCTATACTTAAGGTATTCTTAATACCTTCAACTACTCCAGCCCTCCCATTATCCACCAAATGCAGCAAACATTCTCTTACCAAAGACAATGGAACTTCTAAAACATTTGGTAGTTGTCCTTGTCTTATAAGGCAATCCTTCTTCATGTGGGGTATCTTGTAACAGTTCTGGCCCTTCAACTTCATAATTTCCATAAAGCAGCCTTGCAAACTAAGAAAGACCTTGTTTAGAGTTGTCGGTGAAAGTTCTTCAAAGGATGACACAACTGCATTCACAAGAGAGTCCACATTGTAGCATGCTTTATCTGTTTGGATGCTTTGTATAGCTCTAAACCACCCCAAGTCATTAACATTCGTGTCCGGTGAGTTGGGGGGTTGATGGACTATCTTTATGTCAAACCCATCAGTTGTTGCTGCATTTCTAAAGTCTACGTCGCTGTTCTTGATATGTGGTTTTGCATTGTCTTGTTGTATGTAAATGGTCTTACTTTCTGTGCTTGGCCATTTAAGCTTTATGGCTGGAATAATCTGCAAATAACAGCTCTATGAACTGCAGTCCTGTGATGTATTAACTGAAAGTACCATAAATAAGTCATGTGCATTACCTTGTTGATCAAGCAGTCCTTGATCACATCTTTTGTGATTGAGTGAATGGGCTTTGTCTCAAGGGTGCCTGCTGCCCTGTTTTTTGACTTTCTTTTGGCCGGTATCTGTTCTGTGAAAGGAAAAATCCCTATCTTGCCATCGAAAATTACGTTTCCCATATCATCAAAGAGTGGTCGGCTTACTGCACACATGAACATTACCTTCTGAATGAACTTCTTATTCTTGCATGTTCTATGTGGCTCCAACTCTCCCGGGGTAAGATAGAATCTGTGTGTTGCCCTTGTGATATAAAACCACTTTTCGTCGATGTGAACTATGTTGTGCATGCTTTTGAACCTCAAAATATTCATGATACGATCAAGCTCTAGTGCTTCTAGGGTAAATGAGAGTCTAAGCAACTTATTGGGGGCTGTGAGATCGGGTTTAATGGCTGAAGCGTGAGCTTTGATCAAGCCACTATTCACCCATCTCCAAACAGTGCTTTTACTACACGAAATCCCTTTTGCAAGCTTTCTAATTGTCGATCTTTTAAAATAATCCAAGTCTTGAACAACTTGCAAATCTAATATGACTGTCTTCCTTCTTTGTGCTTTTGGCTTCTTGCTTTCTAGAAATATTATCTCACCTTGATCTCGTTGTTTCTTTGCAGCCGTCCAAAGTCGACTTACATTTCTAGGGCTCGTGTTGAAGATCGCCGCAACCTCTTTCATTTTGCCTCGAATTGGTTTCCCGCTCTTCGAATGCTGCAGCAGAAACTGCACTACGGAGTTCCTCTCCGTAGTTGTTAAGTCTTTAATCACCATTTTGTAATCTAATTTTGTTGGCAACTTCAAACTGTATAGCTAGAACAGAAACTGCACTACACGAGCCCTATGGAGTTTCTATGCAGAATGTAAAAATTGTGAATGATGGTGTGTTGGTTTAATTTATAGATATGTTTAGTGTACTTTTAGAGGGAATTTTGAATTCCCAAAATTTTTTGTACAAATACACAGATTTGCCGCTTAATATCAGTTCAGATTTGTGATGATGCACTTCTTTAAGTTTCCTGTTTTACTAATTTAAAGCAGGTTATTATAATTTCTGTAATTGTGCTTATGCAATTATTTATCTTTCTTGTTTTAATAATTTTAATTAACATGTTTGTGACCCCATCTTTAATAGCTTTTAAATTATTAATTTCATATAAAGCTTTCTACTTATTCGAATTTTTAATTTTAGTTAACATGTTATTAATTCATATAATTAAATTAAATAATTTAAAATATATTCAGATAATTAAAATTAAATAATTTTGTTAGTAAAATGAATTTATAGTAAAATAAATAAATCAATCAAAAATGGAGTATAACAAATGGTTAAGGGTTACAAATACATCATTAAAACACTAAACAAAAGCTTCTTATTCTACGTGCAAAAAAGAAACAGGACAACAATCTTGGGACGGAGGGAGTATTATACTAGCTATACTAAGTCTTAAGCATTAAGATAGACAATACCACACTACATCAACCTATAAAAGGGAAACAAGGGCTACCTCTGAAACGTTAACACCCCAAACACACATAAAAACTAGCACAGTGCACAGCAATCCTATTTTTCACTCAAGAAGAAGAAGTAGTTAAAGATTGAGGTAATGAAATTTAGCTCTAGCTCTACCTTCAATTTATATCTCTTATAGATTTAACTTACAATCATTTTAAACTATAAACATATTCTGCCTCCTAATTAATCTATGAAAACAGAAGTAACAACTGCAGTTTTTCAAACTTTTAAAACATAAACATAGTTGCAGATTACAGAAAATAAGACACAATCGTATGGTATTTCAGAGTTCAGTATATATATATATTATGCTTAAAATCCCAGTTTAAGGACAGAACATGAGCTTAATATATATATATGTCATAATTTTGAACAACAAACAATAAGCAATTAATATTAAAAACATAGACATAATTCTAAGTTTCAGAACCTAAGAAGTAATCATGAAGTTTCAAGTCCAGTACATATATACATATATATATTTATGATCTGAAAAGATAGTTTAAAGGCCTGAGTAATTAACTTCGAATAGGTTCATAAGTTCTGGAATACAAACTAAAAGTTATTAAGCATAACATAGAAACCAGAATTTTAGCCTTTCTTCATCAGAAAAGTAGAACTAAGTAGGAGTATATATATACTTCTGTCAATTAAATCTCTTATGAAACTAAATCACAAATTTAGTACTTAGCAATGTTCAATAACATACATATCCCAGAATCAATTGTCTCAGAACAAGCACAAATTTTTCAGTCAACGAAAACAGAAAGCACATAATTAATTCAAGCATAAAACTTAGCTTTCTCAGTAAGGGAAAGGACCAGTAGAACATCAACTGCAACCAAAATCCCCAGCATCCAAAATACCAAAATACTTGGAATGAGAAACATAGTACAATCTGTCCAGAAATTAAACTACATACTACGAAAATTTATTATCTAAAATCGAAAAGGAAAGAAGACTTAGCTTATGCAAAACTGTGTACCATTCGGTGGTTCTGAGAACTCAAATCTCCATCCAAGCTGCCCAAACATGGAAATACAATTAGAAAGTCAAACATTTAACAAGAAAGATTAAAAGAGTTTATCATATATAGAAATTTACCTAGCAGAAGCAGAACTGATCAATTTCCACCACCGAACCCCAAACCACCAAACAGAACTCCACCACCGAATCATCTCAACCCTAATCAACCAAACCGAATACCCTAATTCAGAAAAGAAACCATTTCAGAAATTACAGAATTCACCCAAACCCTTCCCAAATTGAATCTTAATTTAACTCTCTAACATGCAGAATCAGATAAGGGTTAAAAATTTAAAACAGAAAATTTAAAAGCTATCTTACCTCCTTGGAAAGAAATTAGAAGTTGAAACACCACTGTAAGAGGCAGGGAGCGAGAGAGAGTTCAGTCGAGAGAGTAGAGGCAGAAAGTGAGAAAGGGAGATTAGAGGCAGAAAGAGAGGGATCGAGTGAGAGGGAAGGAGGAAGGAGGAAGAGAGAACCAGAGAGGAATCGAGGGAGAGAGAGGTAGAGAGTAGAGAGGGGAGCAGAGAGAACGAGAGAGGGAGAAAGAGGCGTAGGGTTTGTGTCTGGGAAGAAGAAAGAAGTGAAGTGAATTAGGGTTAGAAGAAAATAGGGTTTCTAGGAAACGGGCCGGGTGAAAAAAAAAATGATTGGACTAAAAATTTATTTGTTTCTGGGCCTTAAGGGAGAAAATAAATTGGGCCGAGAGTTTAATCCTACTGGGCCGAAAAATAAATTAGGATTGGACCATAATAATTAGAATGGGCCCAGTTACTAAAATTAAGATAATTAATACTTAACTAATTAAATTAATTAGTAAAGCTCCCTTAATTAATTTAAATGGATTAGTTTAACATGTAATAGGTTAAAACTTAATTGAATTGAGCTTATCATTTTAAATAAGATTAAGCTAGATTAATTAGTAATACTAATAATGGAAGAAGGGATAGTAATATATATTAAGTGTTAATATTTAGAGCTATTAATTTAGATAATTAAAGCCTAAGTATTAAATCAAAGAGATCCAATTTATTTAGTAATTGGGATCTAAATTAAGATAATTGATATCTCTAATTATATTGAGGATATTATTTAATAGATTAATATTTTAAGGTTATTTAAAGAGTTAAATAAACTAGAACTTACAATATTATTTGAATAATTAATTATCAAAAATTAATTAATTCATTAAGTGTTAATACACTTATTGCACTTAAAGGCAAGTATCGGAGTAATTGAATCGAGGATTCAACACCTTATAAATAATATTGATCTGAAGTATCGATATCTCGATTAACGAGTCGAAACAAGAATCGAGAATAATATATTCTTACGATTAAATGTTTCAAATGCACCAAGGGCATTTTAACTTATACGAACTTCTCTAAAGGTTTTTACGAGAGACCTGTTTCGCGTTTCGAGATCAAATCGAGTGCAAATCGAAGTTATCCAAGTAGGCTTTTCTACCCTATGCATATAGTGTAGGCTTTCTATTACAAAGAAAATTATGTGTGCACGTATACTATTTATGTTGTTTTCGAAAGGATCTCAAATGAAGGAAATATGTTTCAAAGTATTATCTTGCCGAAATGATTTATGTTTTGTATCAATGCCTATCTGGAAGATTCCTGGTTAAAGGATCTAAATAAATGAAATCGAATTCGGGTTCCAGTGGGTAAGCATCCCCACTCGAACTAGTGTACACAAAGTAATTAACCATGAGTCATCGTTAAGGGTTGGCCGGTTAAGGGACCGTGAGTCGTTGAAGATGTCGACCGGTTCGGTGTCCGTAGAAGGTGGCCACCTTCTCGGTACCATTAAAAGTGCAGATATGTCGGTATATTTAAAGAACTTAGACTGCAGTCAAATATCAGGTTTCACAAAAAGAATTTAGTGAACGTAGGTGCTTTTAAAGACAAAATCCCTACGTGTCACTCTTACGGCATTGACAATTATATATGTATGAATGTGATTTTGGCATGTGCCTACTGAGTACTTTTGTACTCAGCCCTACATGTATTTATAAATGTGCAGGTTGAGACGTGATGATGGGAGATGCTATGGCGGGCTTGTCGGTCTTAAATTAAGTCTTGAGTGTCTACGTGACTTCATACACGTAGACTTCAGTCGATCCTTATTCCGCTGCGAGAAGTTTCATTTGTATGTTCTGGCGTAGGTGCCAACTATGTAAATTAAATCTTTGGTTGAACTGAACTCAGTTATCGAATGATCTTTCGTTCAGTCAAAGCTTTCAGTTTTCCACTTTACCCTTCATTTATTTATCTATTAGTCGCGCGCCCGGACTCTGCCGGGGAGGGCGGAGGTTCAGGGCGTGACATCTTGCGTCAGAGTTTATCGGTTTTGAATCAGGTCTCTCTAGTTTTTAATGTTGTCGGCTCATTAAACTTATAGAGCGTCTTTTACGGTTGTCAGTCGATTAGAGAAATAGTTAGTGAAACGTCTTCCTAATTATAGAGAAGCTATGGAGAGATGAGATCGCGTCAGAAGCGTCTTCAGTGATCATAACTGGTTTATTTGCATGAATTATAGTTATATTTGCATCGAGAATCGGAATATCAAGTCTGGGTGAAATTAATTGATTGTTGGAATATCTCTCATATATTTGTTTTTTTTTATTTGTGATTTATTTATCAAGAAAAATAAAAATATATATATATATTTTCTATTTATTGTTATTTCAATATTTTCGTTCTAGATAAATCTCAATTCTCTTGATTAAGTTGCAAGTCAGACATTTTAGGAAAATTCTCGTTGATCCCTTGGTAGACGATCTTACTTACTACTATTTGCGCAGTAAGAACATACTGGCTGTCTGTCAACCGAATTATTTTTTGTGAAAAACGACGCACCACCTTTGCATGCTTCTTCCATAGCTGCAAAGCTATAAATCCATTACTCAGCTGCATGTACGGTTGAAGAAGCACGACTTCAATTACTTCCTTCCTTGCCAAAGCAATGTGAAAGCACAAAGCTAACCTAATTGAATTAGAATAAGTAGTTTTTTACGGAAGAACTATATTGCGAAATTCGATGAGATTAAAAATTTTATAAATTTTATAAAATTATTTGAGGTTCATTTTGTTTATTACTATTTGATGATTATATATATATAAACTATTTGTTCATATATTAAATGTATATAGTAAAAGTTATTAATTATGTAGACTTGCTTATGACAAACTTACAATCGTCTCAAAATCAATTATAAAATAACTTTACATTTTCATAGATTTATATTTGTCATAAATATTAAATAGTCATAAACTCGTCTATTATTAGACGTGTACTTACGACTTATTATTTTTTTCAAACATATTTGAATTCTATACATTCATACTCGTCTTAAAGTATATTAAACATTTCTTTCTCGATTTTAAATGTTTGGTATCAGGAACTAACCGTTCCTTTACATTTTTTCAAAATATTTTTTATATCCCTATTTTAATTGTATATCTTTTATTATATAAGAAATATTTATAGTTTATAAATTTACATTATAAATTATAAATATTTTAAAAAACTTCCTTTTTAAGCTTTTTTTTTTAAGAACCAACAATTCATAATTGGAACTGTAGTAGTTACGGTTCAGTTACAATTCAAAAATAACGGAAATGTGAACTGACAGTTCGATTACGGGTAACTGAGAACACCTCTAATTATGGCTCAATCTCGTAAAATAATAATGTTAATTATTGGAATTTATTCATTTATATACATGACTTAGCCAATTCAAATTCAAGTAACGCCCTATTATAGTATATTTCATAAATTCGAATATATAAAATATAAATTATAAATAAATATTACTAATGAAAATAAATTGTATTTGAATATTTATAAAATCTAACCAGCTTATTTGAATTTTATGTATACACATTCATGTCTTGTTACCCATCCATGTCCAAGCCCGTATGAAAATAAACTTAGATTATATGAACTCATTTATTTATATGCATACATACATTAATAATCTGATTAAATATATATATATATATATATATATTCGTGTTTGTTTCATAAATGAAATATATATGAATTTTATTGGGTGTTGGCAATTTATTTAAACTATTTATTTGTAACTACAATGCATACATTTTCTTATGTGCTCATATAATTCAAATTATTTTGTGAAATGAAATACATGAACACATGATCAATTTGTTTATGTGGTCGTGAGATTGAATATTTTTATCTTTTATTTTTAAATGTATACTTTTATCCTTTATTTATTAAAATTAGTATTTAAGAAATTTATCCCTAAATTATATATATTGATTTTTTTTTAAATAATATGGACTCTTTAATACATATAGAGTATAATAAGTACATTTAAAATATCTACCAACTTGTCACACCCGCCTTTCCGCTAAGGATGGAAAAGCCGGGAAACCGTGACTGGGGAATGAAATATGAAAACGGGAAATAAAATGAAACTGACACGAAGATGAATATAGGATAAGTACTTCGATAATAAAGATCCATACACGAAAATCGGTATTAAGTAACCGATAACAGAATACCAAATTCATTGATTTCTACGTCTAGAAATAATGAATACTGAACTGAGTGTTGGCAGCGGAATTTGGATCAATTTCTAAGTTTACATGTATGAAGACATGCAAACCCCCAAGAGTTTCTAGATGAGTCTGACAAAACCATCGCTGAACACTCCACTTTGACATCACAGTTCAACCTACACATTTATAAATACATGCAGGGCTGAGTACAAAAGTACTCAGTAGACACATGCCCGAAATCCACACATACATATATAATTATCATTGCCATCTCATAGTGAAACATAGGGATTTTATCTGAAATGACCTATGTTCACCAAAATCATTTTCTTTGAGAAAGTTCTAAGTTCAACAGCTGTCTAAGTTCTTTAGTAATCAATCATATCTGAAGTTCTATACGCCGGGAAGGTGGCCACCTTCCACGGACACCTTGACCTGCCAACCCGCTAAGATGACTCACGGTCCTTGTGTACACTAACCTTGGCCAGTACGCTCACATGACTCAAGATCCGATCGATTTCATAATCATAGCAGATATGTATCATACACAAATCTAAACATTTTATGGCAGACAATACTTGTAAGACATTTTCAATTCAAAATCTATTCGAAATGAAAAAACGTAAACTTTATATCGCATGCATATTTTCTTTGTATAAGAAAGCCTACCTGGCTTGCTTCCTCGTCTAAAAGTTCTGAATCTTCTCGTCTAATATTTTCTCCTCGCGTAACCTTAATCGAAATTACGATGGAGAATACTCATTGTGAGTATATAATTTATTTGTCTAATTGAAATAAAATATAATTCTATTATTTCATTAATTATTCTCATTTCTTACTCGGCTAATATTCGAGTATTTAGTAAATTCTATTATTATTCTCGTATGATTTTAAATCATTATTTGATTTACTAAATCCTTAATTTTAAGCTGTTTTATCCAAATAATTAATTATTGGGTAAAATAAATAAGGACATTCCTAAATTAATATCTTGATCCTTGAATTAAGATAAATAATTTCTAATTAATAAATTAAGATTTCTAATTTAACTTTAAAATTCTATTATTGGACTTAGCCCAATTAAATTAAGTCTTAGCACCTTAATTGAATAATTAACCCAATTCGGATTAATTAATAATTCCCTAGCCCATTAGAAAACTATTTATCCTACACATCCCAATTAACTTAGAAATGGTTACTGAAACTTAAAAATTTATTTCCACTTGGAATATAAATTAAATCTTGAGTCATAAAATTTACTTAAGCCTTATAATCCAGTATTAATCTTAATTAATACTCTTTGTTTATACATAGATTGGGCTTAACCTTATTTGATCTCCTGTTACCATTGTCCAAATTTTCGATCCATATACAGAATTTGTTTTCTTTAAAAGCTCACCCATTATCTTCCTAAGCCCATTTCTATTGGTCCATTACTAATTAAATTATAATAATATAACAAAATTTAACACTAAGCCAAATAAAAATTTGTTGCCTAATTCAATTAATTTAATAATAACCCACATCACATTCTCATATAACTAATGCTATGTTTATGCTATTCACA
Organism: Leonotis leonurus; assembly: GCA_026898415.1. Lineage (NCBI taxonomy): Eukaryota > Viridiplantae > Streptophyta > Magnoliopsida > Lamiales > Lamiaceae > Leonotis > Leonotis leonurus. The sequence continues at coordinate 430,721 of JAPKLX010000113.1, read as the reverse complement.
ATAATACACTGCTTGCTAACTCTCTTTTATGTAACAACAACAAATGTGCATTTTGTATTGTGCAGTACAGACAAACAAATCACATATTACTGTTTGTACAGCAAAAGAATTTAATTACACTACACCACGCCTACAAGATCAGACTCATAAGTGCTATTTTGTTTCAGACATATAACGAATTCTACCATTATCTGTATACATACACACAATATCGCATATGCTAATACAGGGCTAAATATCACATTTCTGTAATTTATGTTTTATCTAAATATCAGAGTGATCTGCTTTCTCATATAGTTATGTACTTGAGGCAGCTAACAATTTGAAGTATATTTCACATTCTTATTCACCCAACATGTCAGTTTAACCCTTCTCGTAACAATTGGTTCTAAGACCCATCAACTCCTAATCCATTACTAATTTGCAAAAATAGACACTCAAACCATCTTTGCAGTTGAAGAATATGAAGAATGAAAAAAAAATAGACCTTCATTATCGAAGATAATTCGGACGGAGTAGCCGTTGACTAGGAGCTGGTTGAAATTGAAAGTTTTCGGAGTCGGATTCCTCGAAGAGTTGAAGCTGTAAATATCAGCGCCGGTGAGGTTGGACGGGCGCGGCGTAATGCCGGAGAACGACAGCCACGAGACGTTGGATTTCCTCACCGTGCTGTGGAGCTAGCCGTCGCCGCAGCCGATAACGTTCGAGTGCAGAATCCTATGGTCGAAATGGATGGTGACGAGATGACGCGAGTGATATGGGAAATGATCAAAGACAAGTTGATATTTCCGCATTTGGAATTGGATATAAAGTACTTCGACTTGGGGATATTGAATCGCGATGCTACTGATGATAAAGTTACAGTTGAGAGTGCAGAAGCTGCTCTTGAGTCGTGTTGCAATACGGTGATGTTTTCATTGCCATTGGGTATATTTTATAGTATTAGTTGCTGTTGAACTGGCTGAGTATGGCGTAGTAAATATATTTGTAGCTTTTTTTGCATCTAATAGTTCACAATGGCTCCTTGTAAAAAAAAAACCAATCATGGCCAAAATACTACTTACTTTAATGGAAAGTATCTTAGTGGAGAGATGCTATTTTGGAATCTAATGGAAAGGAAGCTACAAGTGTGGTGCACGATGGAAATGGAAAACTTATTGGAGATACTTGTATTTTATTTAATTGTCTAATGTATGAAAAGGAAGCTAAGTTGGCCAAAACCCAAGCATGGCCAATAATTTGGCATGCACGTGAGGACCAATTCAGTCACAAAAGGGTGAAGAGCTTGCAAGTGGAAAGGTGGTGGAGAATGGAGTCGTCCATATTGTTTTGTCGCCTACCATATCACTTGGCCAGCTGGAATCAAAACTAAATGTATTTAATAGGTTTATTATTATTTTTTTAATAAGAATACAACACTAAAATTTATTTTTGTTATTTTTATCATCATATAGGAAAAGCATACTACCCTCCTTAAATTTATCATAAATTTTGGAGCGGGATATTACACAACTAATATAAAAGTTAGTACGTGTGCAATAATTAATTTGAGTTTTATTCTCTAATAATGATATAAGACCAAAAAATCATTAATTTGATTGAATTCTCCTATCAATATTTTTTATATTAATGAAAATAAACTCAAATTATATGAACTTATCTATTTATATGCATATATACATTCATAATTTGATTGAAAGTTAAAATATATATACCACGTACTTGCTTCAAAAACTATATATATATGAATTTTATTGGGCGTTGAAAATTTATTTATTTGTAACTATTATGTACTGTATTCATTTAAGTCAATGAGTAGTTGATGTCATATAATATTAATCAAAAGTTCTCATTATTTTATGTGTCATCAAGTGTAAACAATTATCTAAATATATGGCCTACCTGTGGAATTGTGAATAAAATTACATGAATTGAATTCAATACTTACTCAAACAAAAAATACATAAGTTTGGATATCTTTGATTAGTATGAAAAATAATTAGAAATATTAATTTTTTCGATTAAACTTAAAAGAAAAAACATGTAAAGTATAGTAATTAAATACATTTAAAATATCTACCTACTAATATATAAGTTAATATGTGGGTAATAATGAATCCCAATTTCATTACTCCATATAATAATGACACATGCCGAAAAATAATCAATTTGATTGAATTATCAAATATGCATCGAAATATACTCATTAACTATTTTTTTTATATTAATGAAAATGATACTTAGATATGAAATAATATACAATTAATATAGGATATATAAATATATAAGAAGATTATATACTATTTTATATTTATATATTATTATTTTAATAAAAAATAAGATTCATTCAATTTTTATTATCTATATTCAAAAATATACGTGGATTTCTCGAATAATAATATAATTAAAATTATGTTATAACTTTTAATAATCATATGTAATAAACTAAATATATTAAAAAAACATTTTCAAATGATCCCCAAGAAAAGTCAGATTCTAATAGAAATGAGGTTAATACTCAAGGCAATAGGTCTCGGGTTCGAGTCCTCCGTGACACGACCATGTAATTTAATATTAATGTAATCCATTTTTTTAAAAAAAAGAAAAAGAAATGACCGTGAAAAAGGTCTCGTCATAGTCTATTCATTTGGTTTGTGTGAATCTTCTTGCCACTAACCTTGCTTTATATCTCTATATCTCTCAATCTTCTCACTTGACTTTCATTTCAGTGTGCATGCCCATTTACATCCCTATGTGAGCTTTAAATTTTTTTAAATAATTTATAACTTTTTATTAGATTTGAAAAATATAATTTAATATAGGATATATAAATAAATAAGAAGATTATATACTATTTTATATTTATAATTATTAATACGTGGGTAGTAATGAAGCCCAATTTTATACGGCCGAAAAATCATCAATTTGATTGAATTCTCAAATATGCATCGAAATATACTCATTAACTATTTTTTATATTAATGAAAATAATACTTAAATATGAAATAATATACAATTAATATAGGACATATAAATAAATAAGAAGATTAAATACTCCATCCGTCCTGGTAAAATAGGTCAACTTCTTTTCGGAGTACTATTTTTTATAAATATTACTCCCTCCGTCCCACCAAATTAGGCCACTTTGAATAAAATAATACACTCATCTACTTTTCAAAGTGGCCTAATTTCGTGGGACGGAGGTAGTATTATTTTAATAAAAAATACGATTCATTCAATTTTTATTATCTTTATTAAAAAATATATGTGAATTTTTCGAATAATAATATAATTAAAAGTATGTTATAATAATCATATGTAATAAATTTATAAATTTTAAATAATATGAGCTTTAGAAAAAATTTCGGAGTAGTATATATTAAAAAAAACATTTCAAATAATATGAGCTTTAAAAAATTTTATATAATTTATAAATTTTCTTTGATTTGAAAAACATATAATCTAATATAAGATATATAAATAAATAAGAAGATTATATATTATTTTATATTTATAATTATTATTTTTGTGAAAAATATAAATTTTCATGTTTTATTATTTATATTGAACAATATATATGGATTGTTAGAATAATAAGATAATTAAAAATATGTTTTAATAGTTATATGTGATAAATTATATATTTTAATTTATTTTCAAATAATATGAAATCTAGACATTTTTCATATAATTTATTAATTTTCATTATAGTTGAAAAGATTGAACATAATCTATATAAATTATTATTAAATTAATTATCAAAATATACATATCAAATTAATATATCACTATATGTATGTATGTATATATATATATATATATTATATTTATGAAAATAATACTTAAATATGGAATAGTACATAATACTCCATCCGTCCCACTAAACATGACATACTTTCCCTATTGGGACGTCCCATTAAGCTTGACACATTCCATAAATAGTACTCCCTCCGTCCCGCTAAAAGCGGCCACAAGTGAGTCGGCACGGAGATTAAGAAAGTAAAGTGTTGTGTTTTAAAAAGTAGGAGTGATGTATTGTAAAGGTAAATTTTTTTTCCTTTTTGGGAAAGTGGCCACTTTTAGTGGGACAACCCAAAAAGGAAACGTGACCACTTTTAGTGGGACGGAGGTAGTAAAAATTATCTCTTCAAAAAGATGTGGACCCTACCACCTTTATCACTCTTACACACTACTTTATACACTCTCCTTAATAATCGTGCCGGGAAAAAAAGTGTCATGCTTAGTGAGATGGAGGGAGTACAATGTATGATATACATAGAAATAAAAATATAACATAAATATCATATGCCTAAATGATAATAAGAATATATAATATTATTATGACTGAAAATATATAGATAAAATTAAAAAATTTAGAAAAATAGAAAAAAAAGAAATGAGAGGCTGGGAGGATTTTAAAGGCTGACGTAGACATGGTTGACTAAACTTGTATTATAGTATAGATTAGAATAATAGTGGATTAGTAGTTTAGTTTTCATTGGTTTTATTAAACTCTAGTATATTATTTTAGGTTATTTATATTAAAATACATCAATATTTTATGTTTTATTAATTTTAACACTAATTTAAAAATATTATTTAAATTACATAAAATTTTTAGTACTTACTCGATTTTGACATGAAATTAATTTTATATAAATTTAAATTTGATCTCTCATTACTAATCTGATGTAGATTTATGATTCATCCAGTTACTATAACCTGCGAGACAAAACGACGTCGTTCCAAAAAAAAAAAAGAACGGAAAATATTAAAGTCATGGTATTTTTGTAATTTTTTCTTGATTTTTTGTATCATTCCTGATAGAGTTATTTTAACTCTATATTTATGTTTATTTTCTAGTTTATTTTGCATTTATTCACTTAATTTTATAGGGAATACTTGGTCAAGAAATTGGAGGAATAAGTGGACGTTTTGGTTTCTAAAATCGTGCAAGGTGCTGAAGTGGATAAGTTCGTTCCTATAAATGTGGAACTGACGTTGAGTCAACAACTGTTATCCACTTTTCACTCCTACTCTCTCCACAATGTCATCCATGACTTTTTAGAGCCCACAATTAAAACTCATCGAGCCCTATATATATGTAGACCAAACCTAAGCTGAAATGTGAGAGATATATTAGAAAGGTTCGAGTCTCGCGAGTGTTGTACCGTCTGTCATGCCAACATTTTGTACAACGTTGTTGTTAGTGTATATAGTTTTTGAATCTCACATTCTAAAGCTGATATTTTAGTGTTTTGGTAGAGAGAGTTTCGTTTGTACATCGCCTTAGCGAAGTGTTGAGGTTATGTTGTTTCTATTGTAAAGAATACTCTTTTTAGTAATATTTGTTTGCCATGAGGCACGTGAGGGTTATATATTATAATCCGCACAAAAATTTACATCTTGGATGTTTTTCTCTTTATATTTTCACTACTATTTTTATTCAAGAGTTAATGTTTTCATTTTGTGAAGTGTTTGAATAACATTCTCTTCACTGGGGTGATTCGTGTTCGGAGAACATTATCCACAATATTCAAGAAGCTGTTGAGGTACACTAACAATTCCCTTTTTGTGGGTAGATTAGATGCTGAAATGGGGTGCAATGCATCCTTTCTCTTTTTAATTTTTAACGACGACTACTTTTTATTTATAATTTTGAGGTGATAAAAATATCATATTACTGTATACGTAAAATATTTTAGAATCATATCAGTATAATGGGGGTTTTATTTTATATACATAATTAAGATATATTTAATATTATTTTTTTTATATAAATAATATAGCATCCATTCTACCCTTTTTGGTATCTTCCCTTCATAATCATAAAAGTAGATGTTGATTTTGTGGTATCTTTCATATAAATAGAAAGATGAAAATATAAATTATGATTCTTCACGAATATAATAAGAAAATATTTTAAAACAATTCGTGAATTTTAATAAAACATTATAAAATTATTTTGTTAAATAAAAGTAGTAGAAAAATTGAATAAAATCTATTGTGAGCGATAGAAATTGCCTTATAAAATGTCATAAGGTGATAACAGTAATTTACTATTTAATATAGAATTCAAATTAGAGTATCAAATATCCAAGTTAAACTATCTTAACATATTCTTAATACTTCAAAAGAATCATAATCATCATAATCAGATCGTAACTGAACAATAATTGATGGTTTTGGAAATCGTAACCGTTCTCGACAGTTCGGTTTTGAACTGTAACCGTATATCGAATGGTTCGATTTTAGTTCCAAATATTTGGAACCGTGAATAGTAGGTTCTCAACATTTATTTTAATGATTTTTTTTTATCATTAATTCAATTTTATCTTTTATATTATATAGAATCATTATTATAATTTATAAAATTACATTTTAACTTGTAAATCTATATAAACTATGCAGTTTTAAGCGGTTCTAAAAAAATCAGTAGTTTAAAACTGGAACCATCACTTCAAAATCAAAATTATCTGGGACGATTATGTTTCTGAACGGTGAATTATTTCAAAATAATGAAATCGAGAATAGTACCATAGAAGCAACTTAATGTAGCATTCAATAGGTGCAAGTTGGGTTTTTTTTTTTTGGGGGGGGGGGGGGGGGGGGGGTTGGAAATTTTGAGTAAAAACCGATCCAAACTAAAAAATCAAATCCAACCACTGATGATTGGTCGGTTTAGATCGATTGTTTGAAATATTTGGATTGATTTCGATTTTAATATTAGGGAACCGAAATTTTTTCAGTTCGGATCAGTTTTAGTAAAACGGTTTGGTTATCAACTGAACCGACCGAATTTTATTATATATCAATTATTATATTATAAATGATAATAAATAAATAAATTACTTAAACTTAAACAATATTTGTTACAAAATCTCATTTATAAAATAATCAAAAGTTCGAAATTCTAAAGAATTAATATAAAACTAAAGCATATCAACAAAAGAAAAGTAAGCAAATAACATAAAATATGAATAAGTAAAGTGTTTGAATAAATTAATTTTCTTAATGTTTATTTCATGCCGTAAATGATCATATACAAGATTGAACAAAATTTTAATTGAAATAATTTGAACATCAATTTTCGAGTGCAAATTATAATAATTTTATCATTGAAAAAATATATAATTTAAATTTTTGGATAATCGAAAACCGAACCGAAAATGAATTTTAAATTTTGATTTGAATCGATTTGGTCTTTTAAATAATTTAGTTGGATTGATTTTAATTACTAACAATTCGATTGATTTGATCTTAAAATTTTGATTCGATATTCAACCGAACCGAACCCTCCATCCATTGTTGATAAGATTAAAATGAATGGCCTTCAATTGATATATACACTGACTATGAGCAGTAACAGAAGGACTATCTCTACTTCTCTATGAGGCTTATCTAACAAAAATATATCCAAGCAGAAATTCCATTAACCAAAGAATTAGAGATGGCATCAGCTTATGCTGCTCTAGTTTCTCTTTTGAATACCATTGGTCAGATTAAGAAGCATCCTCACCTTTCCACTTGTCTCCACAATGAACTCATTCCATCCCTTGTGGAGAAGGCCGATTTGTTGCTCCATTTTATTGAGGGCTATAACCATATAGGGGTGGTTTCGAGCAAACAAGTCGAAGATTTGGAAAAGCAAATCACTTCCGCAGCCCACACGGCTGAAGACGTGATTGAATTGCACATCTCCAATCAAATTCAAGGACGACCATCTGATAATGGGGAATCAAGCCTTAGTTTCCTGCTCTACACACAGAAGAAGATGGGGCCTGCAATTCAAGATCACGTGGATCAGTTTCGTAAGGGATTAATCGAAGCAAGTCTAAGCTGCTCTCACTATCTGCAGCTGATAATTCGAGACATGGATCTTCTCATTTATAAGGCTAGTGAGTTGAAGGAGAAGCATGCAGAGGAGCATCTTCAATTCGCACATCCAACACTTGCTCTCACGGAGACTGCAACAACGTCTATGGTGGGATTTGGACAAGAGTTGATTCAGCTTATGGATGAGCTCACCAATCAACGATCCGGTCTCCACGCCATCTCAATTGTTGGGATGGGCGGAATGGGTAAGACCACTCTTGCTCAAAATCTTTACCAAAACCCATTCATCAAGGAACACTTTTATGTTCGTGCTTGGGCTACTGTAACTCAACAATATAAGGCTAATGAAATCATTACACAACTTCTTTCTTGTCTGAAAAATGTAGAGGCAGCAAGTGCATTAGGAGACCAACTCTACAAAACATTATATGGTAGAAGATATCTGGTCGTATTAGACGACATCTGGAGTGTTGGATCTTGGGATGAACTTAGACGTTTCTTTCCCGATAATAGAAATGGAAGCCGGATCCTTCTAACTACTAGGTTGTCAAATGTAGCTAATGATTGTGGGTCTTCTTGCTTTCCCAAGAATCTTTTAGATCCGAAGGAAAGTTGGGAATTGTTTTGTGAAAAGGTATTCCACAAACATGAGGATTGCCCCCTGAATTGGTGGGAGTAGGCAAGATGATTGTTGAATTGTGCAAAGGACTACCGTTGTCCATTGTTGTTATTGGGGGAAGTCTTCTAAAATCACCTAGGACTAGGCTTGTCAATGGGTGGGTAAAACCCGGACCGGAACCGTTAAATTAGATACGGTTCTAGAACCGGAACCGGACCGTTGAATATCGGATCCGGACCCGGACCCGGACCGTTAATTAAAATATTAATGGTTCCGGTCCGGGAGAATACCCATGGGTATTATTGGGTATGGGTTACCCATGGGTCTCCCTATGTTTTATTTATATAATTATTTTAGTCACCAATTTGTTAAAACGAATCCGAATTATAAATAAATTAATTAAATATAAAATATTTAATGATGAAATTTCACTCTTATTTTATTTAATCATTATTAAAAAATCACTTAAATACCATAATTATTTTACGACTTATATGTGTGTATTGTTTCGATACATTTATTATTGAATTAGGACGTATAGAGTGTCCGTCTACAATTAAGGATGTAACACGAGATATTATAAAATATTATTTTTTTTAAGATAAAAAAAATTGAAAAAAAAAATGAAAAAAAAATTGGAAAAAAAATGATCGGGCCGGACCGGACTAGAACCGGAACCGTACCTTACGGGTCGGGTCGGGTCTGGACCAATCATGAGCGGGTTTGTACGGGTCTAGAACCGGAACCGGAACCGGAACCATAATTTTAAAATGAGCGGGTTTTGATCGGTTCCGGTTCCGGTCCGGGTAAAACCCACCCATTGACAAGCCTACCTAGGACCCTGGGATATTGGGAGAATGTTGCTCGAGATATAGAATATAATTACAATTCAAAAGAGAAACAAGAAAGCTTAGATGTACTGTATTCAAGCTATAACCACTTGCCTGCTCGACTAAAGTCATGCTTTCTTTATATTGGAGTTTATAAAATGCTTTGGAATAGGATCTCTGTGCCAAATATAATCCGTCTCTGGGTTGCTGAGGGGTTTTTGAAATCAAATAGTGGGCAAGATCTAGAAGAGATTGCAGAAGATTACTTAAAGGATCTTATTGATAGAAATCTGATTTCAGTTGGTAAACAGAGTGTTGATGGGAGAATGAAATCTTGTTATATTTGAAAGTGTATCAACTACTCTAAAATAATGTTGCGGAAGCTAAAAAAGAAACACACGGGATAAATTTTGCGTAGGTTGTGTTAACGAACAACCTACACGGCAGCCTTAAGGCCAAAAAGAATAATCAAAATAAGTGTTGTGTTGTTACAATGTTTAGTACCACACAACAACACTTCTTACAAAAACACTAAACGTATGATCTTAAAAGACTAAGAATCATACACACTAAACTACGAACTTAATCTGCAAATCGTGTCTATCTAACCTCTTATATCATCTCAAAATCCGCACTCAAATTAATGAATGACTCTAGTATTTATAGATAGACTACATGGGCTTGGGTCCATGAATATAGCAACAGCTGGCCCATGTCTTCCACAATTTTCGCAGTCAGTTGTTCAGTTGTTGCTCTCCGCATATCTGCCTGGAATTGTGGAACCACTTCAGTTGGTTGTTGACTTGTCACGCCCGCTTTCTACTAGTTCTAGTAAAGTCGGGAACATGACCAATGAAAGGAATAAACAACGAGAGTAAGACAATGGATATTCCCTTCATACCGTAAAGTTAAGATTCATCCCGTAAATTCGGGAAGTCAGAGTCATAAGCTCAAAATATTACATCACGGAATTAGGAGTTTAATTTCGGACTTATTACATAAAGGTCTAGCAGCGGAATATGTAGGATCGCATAATAAAATCCTACGTGTATGAAGACACGTAGAACCCCCAAGAGTTTATGCTAATCGAGTTCGACAAAGCCATCGCTGAGCACTCCTCCTTGACATCACAGCCCAACCTGCACATTTATAAATACATGCAGGGCTGAGTACAAAAGTACTCAGTAGACACATGCCCGAAATCGCATTCATACTAATATAATTATCATTGCCATCTCAAAGTGAAACATAGGGATTTTATCTGAAAGTACCTATGTTCACTAAATTCTTTTGTGATTCTTAAAATTCGACTGCGCAGTCTAAGTTCTTTAGTAATCAAGCATATCTGTAACTTTTTGTGTGTCGGGAAGGTGGCCACCTTCCACGAACACTTGACCGGTCAACCTTTCGCTGACTCACAGTCCATTGTGTACACTAGTTCGAGTGGAGACACTAACCCACTGGAACCCGAATTCGATTTCATAATTATAGTTCGAGTGGAGACGCTAACCCACTGGAACCCAAAGTTGATTTCATAATCATAGCAGATATGTATCATACAAAACATAAAACATTTATGGCAAGACAATACTTGAAATAACAATTTCAATTTCAAAGCTATTTGAAAAGAAATAACATAAATGCGGATAAACACGCATATTTTCTTTTACTATAAGAAAGCCTACCTGAATTGCTTCCTTCGATAGGATCTGAATTCTTTCTCGTTTAGTATTTCCTTCTTCCGTAACCTTAATCGTAATTAAGAGGAAGATATCCTTGTGAGTATATAATTTACTTCATCTAAATAAAATGAAATAATGTTCTATTATTTCATTAATTATTCTAATCCTTTGCTCGACTAATATTCGAGTACTTAGAGATTTCTATAACTATTTTCGTAGGATTTTAAATCATTCTTTGATTTATTAATCCCTTATATTTTATTTGCTTTACCCAATTAATTTAATAATGGGTACTGTAATTATTCAAGAAAATTTACTTGAAATAATTTAATTCTAAACTAGAATGCTAAATTAAGTCTTTACTAGATAATATTAATTTAATTAATACTATTTAAGAAATTTAATATCCATTGAAATATCACTACTAACTTCATAACTCAATTGATTTATTGGATCTAATCTAATTATTTATATCCAATCCATTTAATTACTAATCCTTCCAAAGATTTAATTTATTAATACATTCTTAAGAGATAATTTAATCCATTCTAATTACTTAATCTGAGCCCATTTTACATAATTAATAGGCCCATTCTGATTTCTTCTCTGCGGCCCAATAATTTTAATTCCAGCCCAAATTAAGCATCTATTTCTTCAGCCCACTATTACTTTAATCTGGCCCGTAAATACATTTGACTCGGTCCATTAGACTTAACCATAAATCGGTCCATTAGACTTATCAATAAATCGGTCCATCAGACTTAAACATTGACCCGGCCCATTCGTTTAACTCTAATATTGTTCTAAGTAAATTCTAACCCTAGCCTTACACCCACACAGCCGTTTCACTCTATTTCTCTTCCACTCTCCCTCGGTTCTCCCTCTGTTCTTCCCCTTCTCTTTCCCATCGAAGCTGCCACCGCCGACGCCCCTCTCCTCCGGACGTCAGGAATTCGCCTGAGCCCGCCTCTCTCTCTCTCTCTGCACTGACTCTATTCTCTCTCTTCCCGAACCGACAAACGGAAATCGCCAAGTTCTTAACCCAAAGGTAAACTGGTGTCTTTCCTCTATCTTCTTCTAGATTTTAAGTTTTTTTGTTTTAATTCGTTAGTGATCTTCCTATTTTACCTTTCGATTCATCTACAACTAGGCTTTTGCCTGCCTCTCGCCCCTATCTTGGTTCCTGTCGCCAGAAAGCAGCTTCGCCAGCATTCTCGGCAGCCCTTCCGATGGCATGCAGCAGCGATAGATACAAGAAGATAAGGATTTTTACCTTTCTTCCTATCCTAAATTATCTATTTCGATTTGTGCTTAAATTCCCAATCTTTGTGTATTCTGCATGTCTATTTCATTGATGGTTTTGGTTAATCTGAATTCTCCCTTATTTTAGTTCAGTTTGATATCCATGCATGTTCTGATTGGGTTGAAATTTTGGTTTGGAATTAGGGTGGTGGGGGCCTGATTTCTTATTTTTGGTGCTGGGTAGAGTTTCTGTATTTGTTTTAGCATATGTTGAGGGAAGGTGTCTAAATTCATTTATTTAGAATCTGTTTTCCTTTCGGCCAGGAGAGAGGGCTGAACACATGGCTTCAGTTATGTTTTGTGTTATGGTTTCACACTTAGCAAAAACTAATACTCATGTTCTTCATATAGCCCTTGTTTGTTTCTTATGTTCTAGGTTATAATATCTATGTGCTGAATTTGGTAGTCTAAGTATAGGTTGAACATATGAATATATATATATATATATATATATATATATATATGTGTGTGTGTCTATGTTCTAACAAGATCCTTAATTGTTCAAAATTTCATATTTAATGTGCTCTGTATGTTCTGAACAAGAATGTGCATATCTTCTAAGTTTTGGGAACTGAAAATTCTGAATGTGTTCTGATGTGTTCTGAGTGTTCATGCCATGTGTAAGTTCTAAATTTCATATCTATATATTTCTATGTCCTGTTAACATGTCCTAAATATAACAATGTGAAGGTTTTGAAACCTGGTTTCTGCAACATAAAAATTTCAAGTTTTAAGTTGGCTAATCCCTTGACTTAAGGTACACTTAGAAAGTTTTAAAACTTTACTTATTGAATCTGTTATTTGTTTCTAAACATAGTGAGTCTACATTGAGGGTGGATGAAGAGTATAAATCTTTTTTCTAATTTCAGGTTTAGAGTTTCAGAAACATACCTTAAAATAGAGGGTTCTGAACTGAGTTCTAAGAAGTAATACTTAAAGTATGAAATGTAAATACTGGAGTTCCAAAATTTAAGGTTGAGGAAGAGTTTTCTCACTACTTTTAAATTTCAGTTTACAGTTTCTAAACAGGGTTAGAAGTAGAAGCAGTCCTTGAACTATGTTTTAAAAGGTAAAGCTTAGAGTATGAAATGTATACCTCACACCTTAGGATCTGAATGGTCTGAATGCTTCTTTGCTTATGAGAGTTTCCCGGATGGGTTAAATGTAAGAGAGAACTGAATTCCTAAAGGGTGTATGAGGGAGCTTCTAATGGTTTATATAGAATGGTGTAATGAAGTATACGTAATGTGTTATGTATGTAGGCACTTGAGTGTTATATCTTTATCTATTCCTACATCTACTTCTCTTTAGAGTATGACTAAATCTTGCAATCTGATTTGAGACAGCTATTAACCAAGATGCTATCTTTCTCTGTTCTTGCAGGTGGCAGTAGGGGTGTAGGGGGAGTAGGAAGAGTGTATAGGCAGTAGTCTTCTCTCGAGAAGACACCCCCTCCCCCATCAACTCCTTTAAATTCAGATTTCTTCATAAATGCTTTGTTGTAATAATTACATTTCATATGTAGTATACTGTTTTACTTCCAAACTTTGATTTTCTGAATGTGAATGAAATCTGCAAATGGCAGATTTGTTCCCCTTTTTCTCATGCTATACAATCATGTCTGCGTATATATATAATACATAGGGCTGCATGCCTATTACTCATTTACTAATTATAGAACTTGTGGTTGCTTGTATATTAATTACTTAGCACACGATAATTCCATTCTCTATTTCTAATAGTGATATCTCTATATATATATATATATATATTTATCTATCTCAAGTGAATAAATAACACTATACTATATATACTATATATATCTTGTTTAATACAAGAGATCATTACCATACTTTATTGTATTAATAACACTTAGTATGTTATTTAATAATCATTAAGATACCATATCATCAATAATAACTTTCTAAGCATAAATCTTTCCTTGCAATAATCTTAATTAACTACTCCATCATTTAATATAAATAATCTCATAATTCTTTTCATGCATCATCATTTTATCAAGGTCAAGTAATATACATCTCTATAGTATATAAATATTCCACTACTTTCTTATATATTTTCTAGGTGAATAATTAGTATCCCATTAAGGTATTAATATCCTTAAAATCTTAGTCTTGATTTGTATAAGTTATAAATTACCATATCGAACTAAAACTAATTATGCAACGCAAGAAATTATTTCAGAAGTTTCTGAAATGACTTTTAACTCACATTAGGAGTTCTATTCTTTAATACGAGTCTTTAAACTCTCAACGGATCTTGAATCCCTCATTTATTCATAAAATTTTTTTATTCGGATTTTTAATTATCGGGGTATTACATGACTCCTGGATTTGTGGAACAGAATTCCACTTAGCATAAGATTCTCAACCGCCTAGTAAGACTCGGTCTTCTCTCCAGTCTTTGAGTATCCTTCAAGTCTTCACGTGTCTTTCAAGAGACGCCAAGTCAGCCTTCCACGTGGTTGTGGACCTGGATGCTGAGTCACTGCCAAATCAGCCTTCCACGTGGCTGTGTACCTGGACGCTGAGGTCAACAACAACATTCCTGTGAAGAAATACAAAAACACACATGTTAGGTCAACATCCCAAATAACATCAGACTTAAAATACCTAACAAACTCCCCCTATTTTTGTGCCTTCTTCACAAAACCTTTCTTAGCTTCACGAGAGTGCTCCAAACTCCCCCTATGTTCATGCCTGCAAAACAACTTCAAGAGCAGCAACAACATAGATAGAGACAGCAGCAACAACATAGATAGAGACAGCAACAACAACATAGATACGAGCACATCACACGCAGCAACATCCATGTCATTCCAATAATAAAGGGTCAGTGCTGCAACAATATTGTTCTCCCCCTTTTTGGAAAGATAGGCACGCTTGAAGAATCGGTGTTAGGGCAGCAAGAGCTTTCAAAAGAAAAGGCGGTTTTTCTATGGTTTCGTGTGGTGAGTGACAACTGACAAACCCTAGAACACTCAACTGGACAGTCATAACCCACTACCACGAGAGATTTATGGATGTTGAGGAGAACATGCTAGTTTATGCAATACAGAAAACACAGGTTGCTGATGTTGATGAAAACATTTTAGAGAACATCACAGTGATAAAGCAGTCTAACTTGCTCTGTTGTGTCAACATCTTCTGCAACATCCACCTGGTTCATATAAACAAAAATAGGTGCAGAACTACAAGAATCCAAGAGTTAGTGAGCGTAGAGTGCATCGTCGCAGCGAACGCCGTGCCCCTAGCCTTTCACCCTCGAAAGCAGTCGCAGTTGCAATCCTTTTGTAAGGTAGCATCGTCGCAACGAACGCCGTGCCCCCCAAACTACTTGGATTGTTTCCCACACAGTTACATAAAAACATATATAGAAGAAGGACATGTGTCCGTATACAGAACATGTTGACTACGATGTTATACCAGCAAGTTAGACACAAAAGCTACACCCTCTGATATGGATAACAACAGTATAGATACGGGTGTAGCACAACACAAAAAATCAATGATAAAAACAAAGACCAAGAGATTTTCGTAAGTGTACGAATCTCTCATGATCCAAGGGTTTTATAAAAATGTCAGCAACTTGGTTTTCCGTTTCCACATACTCAAGCTTAATCACCTCTTGTTCCACTAGATCTCTAATGAAATGGTGTCTTATGTCAATATGCTTTGTTCTTGAGTGTTGAACAAGATTTTTGGAAATGTTTATAGCACTCATATTGTCACAGTACCCAACCAGATCATTGTTTTCTAGGCCATAGTCACTGAGCATTTGTTTGAGCCACAACAGTTGTGTGCAACAGCTGCCTGCGGCAACATACTCAGACTCAGCAGTGGATAAGGAAACATAGTTTTGCTTGCGGCTGTGCCATGACACAATGTTGTTTCCTAGATAAAAACATCCTCCACTCGTACTTTTCCGGTCATCAACATATCCAGCCCAGTCCGAATCACTAAAACCTACCAATCTCATATTCATGTGTTTAGAAAAAAAGATTCCTAAATCTAATATTCTAGCAACATATTTAATAATTCTTTTAACAGCTTTAATATGGGAAACTTTGGGTTTAGATTGATACCTGGCACATACACATACACTAACCATCAGATATGGGCGAGTGGATGTTAGGTACAACAGACTCCCTATCATCGATCTGTAGAGTGTTGGGTCAACATCCTCCCCAACATCATCTTTAGTCATCTTTACATCAATTGTAGAGCACACAGAGTACATGCACGCCATTTCTCTATAGTTAATTGGTTGTTTACGTCTGGTCTGAACACCATCTTCAACATTTCCTATCACTTGAGATAGTGGATGGTTTTCTCTAACTCTTCTTGGAGGTTCTCTGCGGTGAGTGACATCTTGAACATCATCTTGTTCTTCTTCTGGTTCCTGTTGTGTAACATTGTTTTCCACATCACTGCTGGATGTTGTGTTAGGTGGAGCAAGTTGCATCCCAACAGGAGGTAGAACAACTCCCCCTTGATATATGTCATCTTCTGCTTCCACCTCCTTATTCTCAACACCTGCGTCATCAAAGACAACATTAACAGATTCTTGTATTGTCTTAATGCGAAGGTTAAATACTCTATAGGCTACGTTGTTTGTTGAGTACCCAACAAATACACCTTTGTCGCTTTTATCATCAAACTTTGTTAGATACTCACGATCATTTAGGATAAAACATACACACCCGAAAACACGAAAATGTTTTAGGTTAGGTTTTCTTCCCTTAAGTAGCTCATACGGTGTTTTGAATGTGCCTGGTCGAATGTTGACTCGATTGTTGATGTAACATGCGGTGTTAACTGCCTCAGCCCAAAAACGTTTCGCCATTTGTTTTGAGCTCAGCATCACCCTAGCCATCTCAATCAAGGTCCTATTCTTACGTTCGACCACTCCATTCTGCTGTGGAGTTTTTGGTGCTGCAAACTCTTGATATATGCCTCTTTCATCACAAAAGCTAGTGAAATGTGAATTCTCAAACTCACGACCATGATCGGATCTAATGCGAGATATTCTAGCATCAAACACATTAGTAACACGAGAAAACATATTTTGGAAGACCTCAAATGTTTCAGATTTTTCACGCAAAAAATAGGTCCATGTAAATCTAGAAAAATCATCTACCACAACGAGTACATACCTTTTACCACCAATGCTTTCAACTTCCATGGGTCCTACAAGATCCATATGTAGAAGTTCAAAGCAACGGCTGGTCCCAAAATGTTGTTCACTGTGTTGTACGGCAGGATGTGAGGCATGTAATTGTTTTCCTCGTTGACAGTCGCCACATACGATATGGTCAGCATTCCCAAGTTTGGGTAAACCTCGCACAGCATCCATCTTGATTAACCTACCAAGATTTTAAAAATTAGTATGACCTAATCTTTTATGCCAGAGTATGACATCATCAGCTTTAGCCTTGTTGCACTTCACATGGTCAGTCATGTAACAATTGTCTGATGACCTTTGACCTGTCATGATACACAAATCCTTGTTGTTGTAAATTTCACATGCATCTTTAGTGAATTTTACAAGCATGTTACCATCACACAGTTGACTTATACTAATCAGATTTGTCATAAGTCCTTGCACATGATAAACACTTGTTAAAGCAGGTAAACCAGGAACATTAAGTATACCTTTCCCTATGATTTTACCTTTTGAACCTCCACCGAAGGAAACATTTCCTCCATCATAAGTCTCATAGTTGGACAGAAATATTTTGTTACCTGTCATGTGGCGTGAGCATCCGCTGTCAAAGTACCACGAACCTGAAATGTTAGTTTTTAATGCTGTGTACACAACATTACATGTTAAATCAGATTTCTTTACCCATATCATTTTGGGTTGCTGTGGCAGCACAGAATATGATTTGTCATCCCTTTTCTTTTGATAAAAAAAGGTTTAATGTGGCCTGGTTTGAGACAGTAATGACATATATATTTTCTTCTATGTCTCTTACCTTTTCTCTTACTTCTTTTACCTTTTCCTACTTGAGCGGTGCTTTGCTTTGTCTGTGTTGGCGGGTCTGTGAGCACAACATCTGGTTTAATACTAGATGTTTCTCCTGTTGATGTGGACCCACGACAAAACACAGTTGGTGCAGCATATCCAAGGCCCCTCTTGCTAGGGTTTGCACTGTCCATAATTTCTTGAAGTGAATAGGTACCAGTATTCCACTTGCGGATTGTCAGTTCTGCCTCTTCAAGTTTGGATTTCACCTTGGTGAGCTCAATGTCACGTTGTGTGATCAGGGCTTCCTGTTTTGCTTGACACTCCTTGAGTCGTGTTATCTCAGCTGTTGCGGTCAGCAGATCTCGTGCTTGATGTTTCCATTTTCTCAACAGTTCATCATACAACCTTTTTAAACCTTGGACTATCGAGAAGGCATTGTCATCACATGCTTCACCGTATGTGGGATCTATGTCATCCTCAACACTTCCTGCACCATCAACAGAGGCATTTAAACAAAACAATGTAGAGTAATAGTTAGAGTCATACCTTTCTGAGAAGGTGTCAGCATCTGCGTGTTGGCCTAATTTGTCCTGAGGAGTCATTGTTACATGCAGTGCTACACTTTCAAATAATTTCTCATCAACATCTTCAACATCAGAAAAAGATCTCTCCAATGTGGCTTGAAATGTTGTGGTAATGTCGTGTGACACATCTTGAGTTGGTGGATAAAACATGCCAATATTGTTCGGATCCATCGAGCTACTAGAGTAGGTGATACCGTCAGGACCACACTCAGTGTGTCGAGTGATGGCTCTGATACCACTTGAAAGTGTATCAACTACTCTAAAACAATGTTGCGGAAGCTAAAAAAGAAACACACGGGATAAATTTTGCGTAGGTTGTGTTAACGAACAACCTACACGGCAGCCTTAAGGCCAAAAAGAATAATCAAAATAAGTGTTGTGTTGTTACAATGTTTAGTACCACACAACAACAACACTTCTTACAAAAACACTAAACGTTTGATCTTAAAAGACTAAGAATCATACACACTAAACTACGAACTTAATCTGCAAATCGTGTCTATCTAACCTCTTATATCATCTCAAAATCCGCACTCAAATTAATGAATGACTCTAGTATTTATAGATAGACTACATGGGCTTGGGTCCATGAATATAGCAACAGCTGGCCCATGTCTTCCACAATTTTCGCAGTCAGTTGTTCAGTTGTTGCTCTCCGCATCTGCCTGGAATTGTGGAACCACTTCAGTTGGTTGTTGACTCCTGGATTTGTGGAACAGAATTCCACTTAACATAAGATTCTCAACCGCCTAGTAAGACTCGGTCTTCTCTCCAGTCTTTGAGTATCCTTCAAGTCTTCACGTGTCTTTCAAGAGACGCCAAGTCAGCCTTCCACGTGGTTGTGGACCTGGATGCTGAGTCACTGCCAAATCAGCCTTCCACGTGGCTGTGTACCTGGACGCTGAGGTCAACAACAACATTCCTGTGAAGAAACACAAAAACACACATGTTAGGTCAACATCCCAAATAACATCAGACTTAAAATACCTAACAATATTCATGATGTTTTAAGAGACCTGTGCTTAAAACTTTGTGAGCAGCAAGAGTTTTTTTATGTGATTACATGGCTTCCACAAGGCACCGAACGTCGCCTAATATATGACACTTACATGAGAAAAATTGCTATTACACCCCCTCTTGCACGCTCTATCTTGGGAAATGCTAATAAGGCTCCCAAGCTGGAGTTGGATAAACAAAGATTGCTAAGAGTTTTGGAAATAGAGTTTGGAGGAGAACTCTCTCCGTCTGGAGGTGTCAACTTACGGTACCTTGTTTTGAAACCCCCTGAAACGGAAACAGGAACGGAGTGGATATCTCGCTTGTGGGAGCTTCCAAAATCAGTATCCTTGGCATGGAATCTGCATACCTTAATCCTGAGGATAGAAAAGCCTTATGGAGGATTCGTTGCGCCACTTGAAATTTGGAAGATGCGACCACTTAGGCATGTGGAGTGTAGTTATATTTATCTTCCTGATCCCTGTATCAGTATGAGGGACGGACAGGATGAATTGATAGTCATGGAAAACTTGCGCACACTTAAGAAAGCAGTGAATTTGAAGTTGAGTGAGGAGGTGTGCAAGATCATACCCCACATCAAGAATATAGATCTTCTTTATGATTGTGGGTTGCAGGGATACGATCGTTGTATGATAGAGTGTTTGCGCAATCTTAATTGCTTCCACAAACTTGAATCACTGTGGATGGAGATCAGAGGAAGTGAGTTCCCCATTCGGACTCCTGGGCTGAATAAGATTCTCAGGTTTCCGAGTTCCCTTAAAAAAATGACCTTGGTACAATGCAAGCTTCATTGGGATGATCTGACAATAATTGGTTTATTGCCCCTATTGGAAGTTCTCCATTTTTTATCCGCAGATCTGTCGGAAAGGAATTGCTCCAATTGAATGGTGCCTCCAGGGGCAAATGTTGGAATGCCTCAAGTCGTTGAAAATTGAATGGTGTGATCTCAGTAGTTGGAATGCGGAGAGTTGTCATTTCCCAAAGCTGGAGAAACTTGTTCTTCACAAAGTGTCATATTTGGAAGAGATCCCAATGGGTATTGGTGAAATACCAACGCTCAAAAGTATTCGTGTGTCTCACTGTAAGAAGATGTCTGTTGCAATTTCTGCTATGAAGATAAAAGAAGAGCAACTCGAGAGCCAAGGGACTGATGACCTTCAAATCCAAGTTATTATATATGAACGTGATGCGGAGAGTTCCAAGGAAATAGTGAAAACGGAAGAGCTCACTTTCGATAATATTCAATTCAAGACTAGAAGCTGGTAGAATTATTTCCAAGATTCTATTCTTAGTTTGCAGTACTTCCATCTATACACTTGTTTGCTCTCTCTCTCTTTTCACCGAGTCATCACATTTGCTTATTATTACATTATTATTATCTGTACTTCTCTAAATTCAACTGTCGAGATTATGTGTTGGTATTAATATGTATTTGGTATATTAATATTTTTCATTTTTACAGTTTACACACTATGATTTATTGTTGACGTTTGGCGTTTGGTTTGCTAGGGTGATACCGTGATAAGGTGCCGGGTATAGACAGATAGCTATTATAGGGTAATTGTTGTGTCTTAAAACTCCTTTACAAAGGTTTAAATGGTTCATAAAACTCCAAACTTTCACCAAATTATGATTTTGAATTTTTGAGGAGAATATCCCAAGTTATATTTTATTGGAATGACTTGTGTTGATTGTATATTCAAACTATTTTGTTTGGGTGATTTAACAATAACATCATTTAATTGCACTATGTTCATTCCTCGTAGCTCCATTGTTTTTAGGTGAATTGATTTTGTGGCGATAACCCAATTTTTCTGAACAAAGGCTTGAAGTGATACTGATTGCCATTCAACATATTTTGGGGAGTGGGGTGCTAGTTGATTTGTCTCGCATCGAAACAACCAACTAAGTTTCTATCGATCTCGGAAGAACTATTTCCAAATAAACCTCTTTCTCCAATGCCCCTCACCTGACCCATCACTGAGGGGCGCCGATTTTGAAACATTAAACTTTTATAATGTCAAATTATCTTAATTTTATAATAATAAAATAAAATGTGTCAATATAAATGGATTCAAGTCTGAAGGTAGTACTTACTTAAAAATAAAAGATAAAATATACCAACCTTATATATAATAGATTGCATCATATAAGAATAATATTGTTATCATATTTATCATGTGATGAACATAGGAGATTATATTTACACTCACCTATTTCGTCGAATTAGAAGAGCATATAAGAAAAAATTTCATGCGATCATGTTTTTTATTCATTAAATAAATATTTTGAATTAAATGAGCACATGCAAAAATTTCTTATGTACTATGTATTTTATACTCATATATTTTATTCACTTTTGACATATATATGAATATATGATTAAATATCTTTTGCCCTCGTGTAAATGTGAATTTTTTGTATCTTTTATTTTAAATTGATTATCTTTATTTCAAAATTTGAATAATGTTGCCTATTAACTCTTTCATAATTGTAACTTTTAGCAAGTGCTTTTAAGATAGATTTGATTCTTCTCTTACAAGGGTGAGTTTACTCTTTACACGTACTTTACTAACATTTTGTGGTGTTTGTAGAATTGAAAAATTATTTATTACAATGTGGTGCTTGTAGTAGGGCCAAAAACTAATTTTCCATACCGACATTTTTCTTCAACTTACATCCATAATTACATCAAAATAGTTTCTGAACAACAATTAAACTGAAAATGGAGCTAAGGTTGGTCGTGTTCTGAGGAAGAACAACCAACTTCAAGATAGAAGACAAGTCATCGTTATACGGCGCAGCAGAGTTTGGAATCCATGGACGCCAAACACATGCAGAAAGCTTGATAGCCAGTCAAAGGGTACCTGCATTACAAATTATCGTATCAATAATATATATATAATCCATCCTTCAACCATATTAATTAATAGATTAATTTTGGATTAGTTTGTTACCTGTAATCCATCACATACTTAGACTTCCCCAGCCTTCCAAGTTGAAGGACAGTTTGTTGTCCATTCCTCTATTCATAATCAAACAAAAAATAACGTAAAACGTTTGATCGAAGAAAGTAAGTATACCCGAATCTTGAAGTTGTTTGTGGAACTCACCTCCAATGTTAGCTGGAAGTTCTTAACTGAGCTCTGGATTTTGAGACCTGCCCTTCCTCTGTCTCTGAAGTCTAACTCGTACTGTCTTGTGAACTAAGCAACATTATATAGGGAGAGAGACAGAGAACATGTGATGATGAAGAAGCAGAAATGATAAAACATAGTTCATATAGTACAAGAAGTACATTTTCATGAAATTGGTACCTTATTGTATGCAGGGACCTTTGAGAATAGTTGATGAATTCTATCCTTGTTTCCCTCCCATTCCGTGGGCAATCCATTGATATGTTGTATCTACAAGGATAGATATCCAATGGGAATGAGAAACTATGACATTACACTGTCTAACCAAAAACCAAGACTTTCTTTGTCGCGATTTGGTAGATATACAACAGAAACTATCGTAGTCAAGTATTTCGATTAAACAGAAAAGGGTGGGGTACCTGATTTGTATTCTTTAGCTGCATCGATTGGTGCTTTGGTATCCATGCATTGATGCTTCTATAATTTCCGGTCCACGTTGATACAGTAGCCATGAACCTATCAATTGTAAGAACCAAAACCAAATCTCACTTGACAATTGGTATTCTTCACTACAAAACCATCACAACTAATATTCCTACAAAAGTTACTTACTTGACAGCAGCCAATAATTTGGGTTGCTTAGTTGACGATTTGGAGTAGTGACCCTGCAACATATACATTAACAACACTAGTTTAGTTTGTTGATTACCCTAGTCGAGTTCGGATTCATACTTAATAAACTGATTGATTCTTGCTCACCTGATCCCATATATAGTACTTTGACCCCATGATGTTAGAAGTAAGTACCCCAATTAAACTATCCTCAGAATGAGACACAACTCCCCTTGCATCTTGAGCAACTATGAACTCCGATCTTCCTCTTCGCCTCCGGTGATGAGCCACTGCCAGTTTGCGATTTTGCCGCCCCTTCCCCTCCTATTATCTCAAATTTGTTATCTTTAACCTTTACAGCATTAACACTAATTTCAACAAAGAATTTTTGTGATGTTTTTCATGAGAAGAGCAAGGTCTTAATGCAGCTCATCTATTTTACATACACATACTCATACACACAGCTGTTTCTGTTTTCCTCTTAGCTCAACCGTTGATGTATATGTTACTTTACTTCTTCAATCAGAAATTAAACTAAAATATGCGATTATAAACATTCAGTATTCAATTTAACCTTTATTATCTGAAAATCAAGGCATGAAAGAGACATCAATTTTGCACACATAACATTTTTTTTAACTTTCTAAGATCATCATTATATTCGTGAACACAGTCCTTCAGCTTTACAGCATCATATAAACACTGATTTCAGGACAGGCATATGGTGATGTTTCAGCAATTTTGCACACAAACACATAAAGAGGTCTTACATTGGTATATAGTGTGTATAAAGATCCACCATCGAAGCCATCTGGAGATGATTCCTTCACTATAATGCACGTACATCTCCCAACATCAACTGGCAAAGGCCTACACAACAAAGATCTGCAAAAATACACAATGAAATTAATTCTCTCATTCTAATCCTTCTCATTTCCATCTCAGCAAATGTTATTAAAGCAGTGCAATTAGTTCATGCAAGCAAATCATCAAACACCTGTTAGGCAAAGTGGACCACGATGACACTGGCGCAGCTTCCGAATCGGAGTAGTCCCAAACATTAACCGAGTTAGGCCTTTCGAGATCACCCGAAAACTCCCACACCTTCAAGCCGACTTTCGAATCGGGCTCGTTCTTCTTGATGCACAGCTGAAGCGAAGATGGCTTCAGCAAATTCTCTCTCAGCTGAGACTTCCCACTCGGGAATTCCTTCAAGATTGCTGCATCCTTTTTACCTCCGTGATCTTTTCTAACGGTCTTGAAGTTTGGTGAAGAGTTCTCTTTATCATCATCATCTAAATTGCGGCGTACGTTAGCTCCGCCGCTGGCGTTAATGCCTTCATTGCTGTTTTTCTGCTCGATGAGGGGATTGCGGTAGAGGGAAGTGTAGGAAGACTGGAGAGAGATGGAGGTTTTCATGCACCCAGCCATGGATTCGGACAAAGAAACAAAGGGCTTGAGGTTTGTGGGGTTTTGTCTTGTGTTTGATGCTAATAATAATGGTGGGGCAAAGGCAACGGCTATTTGAATTTTGAAAGTTTGAAATAGGAAAGATTCTAAGCGTGTGTGTTTGTTGGGTGTAATAAAATCATTTCAAAATTCAAAATTAATTGTAATAAAACTGTTGTTCCAGTTCCTCCAATTAAAATCGTTAATGTAGTAATTATAATTTACTACTCTTTCAAGCTAGACAGAAAAAAGAATTTCAGAAACTTTGCAATATGATTATCGTTTCAGTTCCTCTTATCAAATATTTCAAGCTACAAGTTAAAATAATATAATTGAATTAAAAAATTAATCTTTCAAGAAAAAGAATTTCAAAGTTAGAAAACATAATTATTGTAGTATCGTACAAACTATCTCTCTTGTTTGTCTGAGGGGAGGGAATGAAATAAGCGCTATGAAAATTTAAACACTAAAATATGTTGGAAATCTAACCGAGAATCTAATTAGAAGTTGCGTATTTGGAAAGGGACGGGAATCACAGGAATGTACAGAGAGCAATAACTATTGGTTGTTGAAGAATTATTCATTATTAGGGAGTATAGTACTAAGGTCATCGACTCTGAGAGCATCCGCAGCGCATGGGCGCGCGAAACTCGGGCAGCATTGGGGGGAGGGGGGGCGCGCACGCCCGGGTGCGAAACCCGCGCTGCGGGTGCCCCGGGCGCGCGCCGGGGATTGCAAGTGCGATATCGGGCGCGCGGGCGCGCGCCCCGCGCGGGTTCACCGCTGCAGGTGTCCCGGGCGCGCGCCCCACCCATTTTCAATTTTTTTTTTTCGTTTTTTTTTTTTTTTTTTTATAAATTCATCTATAAATACCACATTCCATTCCCACATTTTCACACATCTCATTTATCCTCCAATCTTTCAAACATATCTACTCACTACTCATTTCATACACTTACCAAAAAATATTATGGATGACGAATTCAATCCGTTCTTGTTCCGAAGTGGGAGCCAAGGTGCAAGCTCCGACAATCAAAGCTCGGACAACAATTCGTCCGGCAATTATTCATCCCAAAATTCACCCTACATTCCCTCGCCCTACATTCACTCCCCTCAATCCCAAATTAATTTCTCACTTTCACAATTCAACCCTCATCTTTTTTCTACTAATTCTTATCCCGGTCAAACTTATCCCGGCCAAAGTTATCCCGGGTTTCAACTTCCTCCATTCAACTCCCCATTCGGTTCACAACCGAGTCCTACATTTTCAACCACCTCAACCGGCCGACAACAATCCGATGAAGCCGGTGAAATCAACTTGAACGATTCCTTGGAGGAGGGTTCGGACGTCCCTCTTGCTCACTCCCGAAGCAAGACTTCGGGTCGTCCCAAGAATGAGCAAGCCTACACCGAGGCCGACGACATCATACTTTGTCGCACTTGGCTCGACACAAGCCAAGACCCTATTGTCGGCAACAACCAAAAAGGCGAGGCCTATTGGAAGCGCATCACCGACTCCTTCAACCGTCAAAACTCGGCGAGGCCTCGCAACCTCCGACAATTGAAGTGTCATTGGCAACGTATCCAAGCTTCGACACGGGAGTTTTGTGCGATTTACAACCGGTGCTCCGATCGATGGGCGAGCGGCAACTCCGACTTCGACGTCTATCAAAAAGCGTTGGCGGAGTACAAGCAAATGAAGAACGCCAAATTCAAATATCGGCATTGTTGGGAGATTTTGCGGAACACGCAAAAGTTCCAACAAGTTCTTCCCGACACCTCCTCCAACAAACGGGGGAAAAACAATATGGGAGAAGGCTTCACGAGCGACTCCACTCAAGGTGGTGAAGCCCAACCCGAACCCGAGGAACGTCCGATGGGGACGAAGGCGGCCAAGAGAAAAGCCAAAGGTAAGGCCTCCGCCTCCGACTCCGCCCCCGTCCACGAAGGTGCCTCCGAAGCGTTGGATGCTTTGAAATTAAGCTCCAACGCAATCGCCGACTTCACGTACGAAACAACAAAACTTTCTTATTGAAAGATCTTGATGAAGGATACGTCGAGGATGACTCCCGAGCAACTCGAGATGCACAACAAGATGTGTGCACAAATTAAAAGTAGGTTTGATTTTGATTTATAAGTTTAGGATTTAAATTATGTATTGTAATTTTCAATTTCTAAATTAGGGTTTAAATTATGTAATGTATTTCAAATTTATGTATTGTAATTTGCAATTTCTAAATTAGGGTTTAAATTATGTATTGTATTTCAAATTTAAGTAATGAAATTTTAATTTTTAAAATTTGTTATTTTACTTTTAATGTTATTTAATTTAATTAAATAAATATTTATATTTTTCGTTTTTCAAAAATGTAAATATTTATTTTATATTATAAATTTAAATTAACAAATTAAATTAATATCATTTTCACAAATTCAATCATTCTATAATGATTAGTAGAGTTTCCCAAACCCCAAAGTGTGAACCCCCCACTGCAACATACCAACAATCTCCCAAACTCCAAACTTAAAAAGTTCCATTTAATTACAGAAATGCCACTGAAACCCATTTTACGAACCCCATATCTGCCCGCCACTGCGGATGCTCTGGCCAATACATTACTACAAATTTTAATTAATCTATATAATAACTATAACTATATAGTAGGAGTATACAATGACGATTAGGGATGGCTAAAAATAGTAACTCGGTTTCGGGCTAATCCACTCGGGTTGTCGGACTATTCGGTTCGGGCTAAATCGGGTTGAAATTTTTTCGGATTGAAAATTTACAACCCTAACCCTAAACTTTCGGTTTCGGGTTAGCACACCGGGCCAATCGGGCTAGAATATTTATGAAAATGTTTAAAATGTATGTGTACTTTTCTATGATTTTATTTATAAAAAATATATATATTTGAAAAATATAATAAATAAAATAAAATTTTAAACATAGTTAAATATTAAAATTAAATATGAATAAATTTAAAGAGAAAATGTAATGATATCATACTCAAATTATGTCATAATTATTTTTTTAAGTGATTGATTAATTGATGGGTATGAAAAATCAAATATATTATACAAATAATTATTATTTTATTTTTTCATTCGGTTAATCGGGCTAACCCTATCGGGTTCGGGTTGATTTCGGTCCAACCCATTCGAACTAAAAATTGTTTCGGATCGTAAATTTTGAACCCTAACCCTCTTTAGTTTCGAGTTGGTCTTTGGGTCAACCCGCACTTTCGGGCTAAATTGACATCCCTAATACTAACAATTTTCACTCAGTCAATTAATGCGCATGATTTATTATACCAAATTAATTAATTTCCGTTTTCTAGTATTCCGTAACTTAATATACTCATTATTATTTATTAATAATTTATCAACTTATTACTAATTATGCTTAATTGTATTGTTTCCATAATCTTCTCTATAATACGATTTGGAGACAATGGTGCCCCATCAGCACCACTCCATCTATAATGCTCCCATTTCAAATTTGTTTTTTTTCTCATTTTTTTGATTTTTAAACTATCAAACTTCTTAAAATATTCATATAAAATAAATTCCCCAAATCAGCATACATTCTTGGTAACACACACCTCATATCCAATT
Source organism: Leonotis leonurus (assembly GCA_026898415.1). NCBI lineage: Eukaryota > Viridiplantae > Streptophyta > Magnoliopsida > Lamiales > Lamiaceae > Leonotis > Leonotis leonurus. The sequence goes on along the minus strand of JAPKLX010000113.1, from coordinate 402,044 downwards.
CCACAATTTTCTCCACCAAAATTGTTTCTCTAGATCAAATCTCCAAAATGAAGCCCAAAATCCCCAAATTTATTTCTCCAAATCAAATCCATCCAAAAATGAAGCACAAATTATGTTTTTTCATCTGTTTGGAACTCCAAATCACTGCATTATACTCAATTTGTAGTCCTTTGAACGAGAGGGGCGGCACTTTGGATATACTGCATGCATCGTGTAATCCAGAAATATTTAAGGATAGAGTTATTCTGGCACCAACCAATGACATGGTTGATGAGATCAATAATTATGTCATGTTGCAAATTCCTGCTAATGAGCGAGTATACCTTAGTTCGGACAGTATTTGCAGAGAAGATGGAGTGGTTGATATGGATGATAACGTTTACTCAGTTGAGTATCTCAACACAATCAAGTGTTCCGGATTGCCGAATCATGAGATTAAATTGAAGGAGGGGTGCGTCATAATGCTTCTTAGAAATATAGATCCGTCCAATGAACTGTGCAATGGAACGAGAATGATTGTCACTAAACTTGGGGATCGTGTTATTGAAGCCAAACACATATCGGGGAAGAATGCAGGGGAAAAGTTTCCTATTGCCAGGATGATATTGAGTCCATCATATTTCACCAAATTTCCGATTAGATTCCAGAGGAGACAGTTCTCTTTGACTGTATGTTTTGCAATGACAATAAACAAGAGTCAAGGACAGTCTCTCTCTAATGTTGGACTATATCTGCCGAAGCCCGTGTTCAGTCATGGTCAATTATATGTGGCAATCTCAAGGGTCACTAGCAAACGAGGCCTAAAAGTTTTAATATGTGACAAGGAAAATAAGCCGGATAACATGACAGTTAACGTGGTGTACGATGAAATTTTTCAGAAATTGCGAGGTATGACACTACATTTGACATTATTCTTATGGTTCCGTTGACCATATTTTGTTTATATGATAATTTTTAGCTACATTATATTTTTTTCGCCAAGATGAGGCTGACAATGTTCTGATAGAGTCTACACAGATCAACCGTGTCTATTTTATTACTAGGTCATATTTGAACTTTCCTTACGTTTATTTAGTTTTTGCAGTTCCTTTCCACAAATTTAATCATGTTTATGTATTGTACACTTATACACGTATTCATGTTTTTGGTACACTGAAGAGACAATTGTTGTTATCATGTCTGTTTTATTATTACATTTTGATTAATTAATTAAATTTTATTATATATTAAATATGACGTCAATAATTTCTGTCGATTTTCGACGGGCCACACACTAGTACATACAATAACTATTTAAATTTAAAAATGAAAAATGATGAGAAGACGTAATGTCTCAAGACAAACATTTAATTAGGAAAGTTTAAAAAATTTATTAATTTTATTTAAA
>JAPKLX010000113.1:309977-400647 GCA_026898415.1 Leonotis leonurus | reverse complement strand
CTCTCTAATTAGCTATAATTAGAATTTCCATATCTTATAAATTTTAATGAAGGCAATTTTTATTTGACTTTTAACAACATAAGTATTATATATGCAAAATATATTTTTCTATATATTTAAAAATTGAAAACATTATTCACCATATATATATATATATATATATTATCATTATTACAAAAAATTTTCAATTTATATGATTCTTTTCATATATATGTGTGTTACGCTTAATACATAACACATATACAACGAGTACACACACATATATATGTATAATACATTCTTTTGGATATTATATATATATATATATATTTATATGTGTGTGTGTAGTGGCGGACACAGGTGTGGACAAGGGAAGTAAATTGCCCAACCTTCATTTTTTTACTTGAAATATCTATTATACCTTTAAAAATTTTATAAGGGATAATGGCTTATTGATTATGCGTATTTTATACTCCTATTTTGGGATATTTTTATATGATTTTGGATATTAATTATTCACTTACTTGTGCTTAATTGTCAAATTGTAGATTTTCTCGACTCGTGGAAGCGGTTGATCGATTTTGAGGATTTTTGGAGAAAATTGCAAGATTCATTGGAAGGAAGAATCAAGAAGAAGTCTAAATTAGTTGGATAATTCCCTTATTAGTTTTGTTTTGAGACTTGGTAATTATTGCCCTTATTTTGGCAACTAGTCTAGGTTAAATTAAGGATTATATAATTGTGTGCTTAGACACAATTTGAACTTTCTCTCTCTCATATTTTTCATAGCAGCCGTCCATAGAGAAGGGAGGGGAGACCACTTCTCTTATTTTTCTTCTCATTATTCACGTGAACTACTGCCACTTGTGGCATAACTAATTATTAAGTTTGTCTTTTAATCCATTCTTCTGCAATTGCTTTTCTTTTTATTTTGTTTATTTGATTATGTTTTGTAGCTAAACTCTTTATTCCAACATCGATTAGAGAAGCCCGGACGCAATTATTCCGTGAGATATAATTTGTTCTTCATCATTTAATTCGTATGCAAGTATTTGTTGTTCTCTATTTTCTCTGTGATTTAATCGTTTTATTCATCTAGATAGTGACCAATATTTAGTTGAGTAGAATTGATTAATAGCCAATTGAATCGGCCATACGTAATCGTGGTTTAGATTTAATTAGTGGTAAATTGACTTTCTAGTCAAGGGAATAATAATCTTAATTCGATAATCCTGCGTCAGAGTTTGTCGGTTTTGAATCGGGTCTCTCTAGTTCTTAATGCTGTCGGCTCATTAAATCTATAGAGCGTCTCTTACGATTGTCAGTCGATTAGGAAAATAGTTAGTGAAGCGTCTTCCTAATTATCGAGAAACTATGGAGAGATGAGATCGCGTCAGAAGCGTCTTCGGTGATCATAACTGGTTTATTTGCATGAATTATTGTTATATCTGCATCGATGATCGGAATATCAAGTCTAGGTGGATTTAATTGATTGTTGGAATATTCATCCCATATTTGTCAACTTTGTTATTTTTTTATTTGCAATTTATTTGTTTCGAGAAAATCCCCAAAAATATCTTTTCTATTTATTGTTTATTTATTATTTTCGTAGTTATAGTTAATTACAATTTTTCGTGAGTAACCTTGCAGGTCGAAGTTATAAGAGAATTCTCGCCGATCCCTTGGGAGACGATCTTGCTTACTACTGTCTGCGCAGTAAGAGCATACCGGCTGTCTGTCAGCCGAATTATTTTTGGTGTAAAACGACGCATCACTTATAAATATATAAACTATCCACGAATTCTGATATTGCACACAAACTAAAATATCTTCCCTACAATACATAAACTACATATTTTTTACTTTTTTCAACGTCGGGCTTATTTTGATCAAAATAGTGATGACATGGACCTGAATTAATGACGTGGAAGTCCATCTAAGCTTAAATGACGATGTTTTTTATTTTAGGGGGACCCACCCGAATTAATGACGTGAAAGATAAAAAACGGCGTCGTTTAAGCTTAGCTGGACTTCCACTTCATTAATTTGGGTTCATGTCATCACTATTTTGACCAAAATAAGCACGATGTTGAAAAAAACGAACAATAGGTAGTTTATGTATTGTGGGGAAGATTTTTTTAGTTCGTGTGCAATACCAAAATTCGTGGATAATTTATATATTTACAGGCCATTATCCCATTTTATAACATTAAAAAGTATTAATAATTACTAAAATACTAGGATTTTTTCTTAAATTTCCAAATTCATTAGTAGCCATGCATGATCAAGAACTCATTCTGCAGACCTCGCCTCCGTCACTCCTAATCATCTTTCTTAAATTCTCAAATTCAATTTTATGTTTCTACCACTACCAAAAAAAAAATTGAACTGGCGACGGATTTTTCCGTCGTTAGACCTTGGAAATCCGTCGTCTATGAGGGCTAACGACGGACTGACGACTGATATTTTTTGTACGTAGTATAAATCGAACATTCAACAATAATTTAAAATCAACAATAAATCAAATCGAAATTCGAATTCGTACGTAGTATAAATCGAAAATCATACAAATACATATAATGTGTCAAATAGTATAAAATGTATCAAATCATATATCAATATCATCTAATACAAAGAGTCTCATCAAATAGCTAAGATTGAGAATTAGGATCGGAAAAGGGGGAGGGGGACCAAACTGGGAGAGGGAAATGGGGGAAATGTACCACCAGCTCCTGATTGGACAACATCCATCGAGTGAGCTCCTCATACTGGGCTTGTAGACGTGTTGTCTGCTCAGCCAATCGGCGTTGCTCCTCTAAGTACGCCGCATGCTAGACATCCTGCTCTTCCACTTTAGTATCATATACATTCTTTTATATGTTCTTTTTTTTTTTTTTATCATATGTAAGTGTATTATATATATCAAATATAAGTGTATTATGTATATCAAATATAATCTCACTTAATACTGCTAAAAAGTTATCAAAATGTCCCAACTGACCCAAAAGACTATTTTTATTGTAAATATTTATGGGTCGGTGGGCAAGTAGAGTCCATCAAGTTTGAAATCACTTTAGGGGACGGATCTATCTACCTATAAAAATCTTAATCACATTAAGGTTTAACTTAAGGAGTTCATATCCTAAAACTATAATTTCGTATGGGAGTACATTACACTTAGGCCAGATTATTAAGGGGTTTAATAAGTTCTTCGGAATAGGGCCCCAAAAATATAAGGGTTTCAAATATTGAATTATTTAGGGGTGAGCATCGGGTCATAATCAGACCGACCCGTTAGGACCGAAAATGACTTTTTTGAAAAAATGGACCGACCCAGGCCCGGAATACGGGTCCGGTCCGGGTTCGGTCCAACCCATAAAAAATAAAATTAATTAATTAATTATTATTTGTATATTATATATACTATTTTTTTTAATATTTACTAACAATTTTGGAAAAAATATACTCCCTCCGTCCTAGTAAATATGACACAATTTATATTCATCTGAGTGTATTAAAATAATAAATTGTGTCTAGCTTATTGTGACATAGGTAGTACATAATTGAATATATCTTACTATTAAATATTCTAAATTCATAATAAAAATATAAAATAAAAATCAAACTATAACATAATAATTCATTAATTCAACCACTAGTTTATAAATAAAAATAAGTATAACAAATATTATATATACTATATATTTTTTATTATTAAATAAATAAATAATATTTAAAATACTATATATTTATTATTAAAAAAAATTATATGTATGGGTCGGTTCCGGATCCAACGGGTTTGAGCGGGTCTTGACCCGGACTGACCCGTTATTTCACCGGTCCTAAAAAGATGACCCAACCCAGACCGTTTTAATGTACGAGTCGGTCTTGATCTGGACCGAACCCAACGGTCCGGGTTGGTTTAACAGGTCCGGTTCGGTTTTGCACACCCCTAGAATTATTAGAGGTCTAACTATTTTATTTTTATTTTTAAAAATCCTTATATCTTTAGAAAATGTTAAAAAAAATGAAAATTATTTGAATATTTGACACATTACTTTTGGACTCAAGTATTAAGAAATTAATTTTTTGTGTGTACAATGATGGACCTCGACATTGACCAACTTTTTAAGGGTAAAATGTTTCATTTTTGAAACAAGTCATTTTTATTGAAACACATCAATATAGTAAATGTGTTATAAATAATGGGACGAATGAAATATTTTGACAATTAACAATGCCTAATACTCCCTCCGGCCCATTTTACTTGACACGTTTTATTATTATAATACACTCATAAAAATATAAAACGTGTCAAGTAAAGTGGGCCGGAGGGAGTAATAAATAACGGACAATTAACAATGTCCAATACTGACTACCGGACAATTAACAATAATATATATATATATATATATATATATATATTGATACACCAATATATCTATTTGCTCATGAACAAACACTACAAAAAATACATTTTCTAGCAACGGAATAGTGACGGAAAATTTTTCCGTTTCTAAATTTTAACGGATTAACAACGGAATTGTTACGGAATTTGTTGTTCAATTTTAGTAACAGAATTAGTGACGGAATTATCCATTATTAAAATTTGGTAACGAAATTTTCTGTTACAATTCCGTTACTAAAATTAAAAAATTCATTTTAGAAACAGAAATTCCGTTACAATTCCGTTGTTATATAGTAACGGAATATATTCCGTTGTTAAATTTTTTTAGCAACCATCAATATTACTACGGATAAATCCGTTACAATTCCGTTACTAACATCTTTAGTAACCGAATTTCTTATTTTAGTGACGGAAAAATTCCGTTGCTAAATAAACTTTTTTTTGTAGTGAAAGCTTTACTTACTTTCATAAGTTAAGGTCCCGACTTTTTTTTCCTCTAGAGATATTTGCCTTTTGTTAACAAGTTTATCATGCATGATAGCTCTTGTAACACCAACTGTTTCATAACTTGGTGATAGTTTTCTTTAACTTGCTTGGTGTCTTGGTAGTTACTCCCAATATAATGATCGAAATTAGCCCCTTCATCAGTTTTGTTGGTGTGCTTCAGTCTTGTATCCAAAATTTTCCACCTCCTGCTGAATTTAGCATCCAACACCTCTGCCCAAACATGGACTTCGTGAGATGAACAATAATATAACTGCCCATTTTTAAATGTGAGTTTCACATCATGAACATACTTCTTGGCATCAAAGTACATATTTCTATTCAGTTTATGTTTTATCGTTCCTAAATCCATTAGATGTTTTATTATCTGAAAATAATCAGGAATCTTCAACTTCACTACATCAACTGTCTCACAGAATTGCCACCCTAAATTATGAGTTATCAACTCTTTCAAAATCTTGCCGCACTCGAGTTTCAAATTGCAATACACCTTCCGCTCCTTCCATCTTTGATCATCTTGCCTGAGTCCTCTGAATAAGTTTTTCACAAGGCTTACTTCCATCAAAGGAAACTCTATCTCTGTGTTTTTGTGCCTCAGTAACTTTGCAAGACAGCATTTCTGAAAGGTGGCATGTCTTCTGATATGTGCACATTTTACCATCAAGTGACGTTAATGGCATCCGCTTGCCGGAGTTGACTAACTTAGATGGCTTCACCAGAACATTTAGTTCATGACGCTTATTTCCACCAACGCATCTGTTGTCGCTCTACCCATTAGTGCCTTGGTGTGACGTATCTTCTGAAATCTTGAAGACGCTTTTACTAGCTAGGAAGACATTTACATGGAAGCTGAAGATGTTAGCAGTGGCGGAGCCACACTGGGGCTAGGGGGGCTGAAGCCCCCCCCAAATTTTTTTTTTTTTTTTAGTTCTTAAATTTTTTTGAAAATTCGAATTTTTATGCTTCAGCCCCCGCCGCTACGTCTGCAGAGAACGAGTTTTCCTAATTGTCGGAAGCTTTCCCTTTGTCAGCTCCCGCCGTCTTGAGTCGAAGTCAAGGTTTCGTATAAGGCTATTAGGATTAATATTGGCCAGAAAACATGGGCCCAAAAAATTCGGCTCGGGGGCTGCCGCCCCCGAACCCCCGTTTAACTCAGCCCCCTATTTAAAATTCCTGGCTCCGCCCCTGGATGTTAGCTTATAAATTTTGAAAAGAAATTGTTTCTTAAATCACTAGATGAGAAAGTCAATGTATTCCACAAGAGTTATGATTGCTACATGAAGAGACCTTCATCAACTAATCTTTCTATGCCATCTCAATTACATATAGGCAAATAAGTTCATTGATGCAGTTGTTCATCTTTAACTAATAGCGTATCTTTCCAATACTGACTAGAATTCTAGATATAGCAACAACAATCAACAGATGTACATGAGTAAGGTGTAGTGGGCGATTTTCAACTATATTTTTAATGTATTTGAACTAATTTAATATTTTGAATATAATTAATATTATTAATTAATACTCCCTCCGTCCACGAAGTAGCTTCCCATATTTCCTTATCGGTATGTCCACGAAGTAGCTTCCCACTTTGACTTTCTATTTTTGGCAACCCCTTACTCTACTCACTACTCAATACTATATATCATCATTAATTTGGGCCCCTTACTTCACTCATTACTCACTACACACTACACATCATCAATAATGTGGACCTCATTCTCCACTAACTACACACTACTCAATATATATCATCATTAATGTGAGTCTCTTACTCCACTCACTACACACTATACATCATCAATAAAGTGGACCTCATTCTCCACTAACTACACACTACTCACTAGACTTTACACATTACCTACTAAAGTCAAATTATTTATTAAATCCTGTGCCAGTTCAAAGTGGGAAGCTATTTCGTGGAAAGAGGGAGTATAATTTTTTAATGGATGCATAATGACAACTAACAACGGATGGTGACGTTGAGTAAGGAATGAATAATATAAGTTTTTCTATAAAATGGATTTAAATTATTAAATTAATAAGACATTTAATCATCTTATTTCTTATGACATTATAGTAAAAATTAATTATAAAATTAAGATTGAAATTAAAATGTTTTCTGTTTTATATAAATATAGATGATAAATGAATAAGATAATTTTTTATATTTTGATATTTTCAATAATGATCAAACAATAATTAAATTAAAAAAAGAAGATGGTGACACTATGTTCACAACATTGCCTTCCACATAAACCACCATACCGGTTGCACCTTCAGTTGCACCAGATCATCCTTCACAATTATTACCCTAATACCCTTCATAAAATGACCTTCCAATTTTTTAAGATCTCCTTTCACAATGATTACCCTATTACCCTTCGCAAAATGACCTTCCAATTTTATAACTTGCACAAGGGCTCAATATTGATTGAGACGAACCTGATTGCACTTTATCCCAATTTTTATGCATCGATTGACGTAATGCATACTCATAAAAAACAAATAGATGAGATCCTTTCTAAGCATTAAGCTAAGCCATTAGATAGCCGCAATCATTCAATAGCTAGTCAAGAAGAAATATTGATTACCGAATGTCTTGCAATTCTCAGTATTATATTTCTCTCTGTATCGCTCTTCATTTTTCCTTTTCTCCTCTTAGCAAGATAGATACCATATCATTATTATATAATTAATTTTTTAAAAGGATAATATCCAATGTATCACACGCTATTGGATGGTTTATATTTGTCTAATACGAGATTGACAAACAATATCATGGTGATTTTAAACCTTTACCGATACAATTATAATATTCTAAAATCAACGTGGATTAAAATTTGATTAGTAAAGTTTAGCCACTATAAGATAACATATATGATAACAATTGCACGGGATTTAATACTAGTTTACATTAATAATTTCATCAAATAAGTAATTCATTTTCTATCCATAAATTTAAACTCAAATTCAAAACAAAATATTCTTTATATATTTTCCTCATATCACTTTATATAATTTTGCAAAATAACTTTTATACTTTTCAATATTTCATATTAGATACATTTATTTTCTCAATTCATAATTTAATTATTAATAATAAATAAAACTAAATTACTCATTCACTACGTGATAAAGCAGAATTCCCGACATTTATTCATTTTGTATGATATTTATATGTTAAATAAATAAATTTTTAGTTCAATTTTTATAAAAATACTTTTTACAATACTTTTTTTTTTATAAAAGGTCCAGATTAATCACTTGCAAAAATTAAATTAAATTGAATAATTAATTAAATAATCTTGTTATTTAGTGTAACTATATAAAAATAAAATATAAAACTACAAAATTGCTACGCGAATAATATTAATATATGTAAATACTTAAAAATAGTACTCATTCCGTCCAAAAAAGTGTTTAACATATTTCCTTTTTGGGTCATCCACCAATATTTTTAACACTTAAATTTTCCATTTATAGTAACTATTCTATACACACAATCCAATTAAAAATTATAAATCATGTGAGACTCAAACTCCACTAACTCTACTTTTCTACACACATCTCAATTAATAATTATTATAAATGGGACTCAAACTCCACTCACGACATTCATTACACACTCCACTCAAAGTCAATCAATTTTCTTAAAATATGTGTCATGTCAAACCGTTAAACACTTTTGTGGACGGAGAGAGTATTATGACAGTGAAACCTACTAAACAGTTAAAAGTGAAGTAGATGTACAGTAGAAAAAATGTTAGATAATTAAAAAAAATGATGTAGATGTTGATGTGTCACCACTTAAGGTAAAAAGATAAGATAGTGTATGCCCTTAGACCATCTTTATCAACAATCACATCCTCAATTCAACATTCTCACCTTTATATTATTATATTCATTTCTCTATTTTATAAATTTATTATTCCTTCCACCCACCCATCTTCATTTTTATAGGTTTATCAATGACCTCATTCTCAATACCCAACCTTCTCATCTTTATATTATTAAATTAATTTTCGATATATTATTATTTAATTAACTTTTTTTAATAATTTAATTAAGTGAAATAAATTAATAATATAAATAAGAAATTTAAATTTTTGAAAAAAGTACAAACTAATATTAAATTGAGAATTTTCAAATAAACATAGAAATTACAATAACTGAAACACGAAAATCAAAATAAACAACTGCTCACCGAATAATTATACGAAAATTACACATTTAATTATCATCACCAAACTTTTGCCAAAGATGAGATGAACACAAAAAATAAATATGAGATGTTAATGAAAAGATTCTAAATTGTGAATAATTATGTCAAAATTGGTTTCTATTTATAGAGGAGGAAAAAAAATAAGAATTTTGATATAATTTATATATTTTTTTAATATATTATACAAAAGTTAAATTGATTTTATGATAATATTATGATAAAAAATAAATTAAAAAATAAATAATAAATGAGTGGGTGGTGGAGGTATGTGGACTCCTTCAAACCCACCCACCATTTTCTTCTCAATCTATTGTTTCTTTTTCTTTTTAATGGTAGAAGGACCCTAGTCTTAACAATTGGTACATGTAATGGTTCATTTATTCTATATTTGCCATATGTTAGCACCAAAGTCATAGACTCAAATACCTTTCTTTCTATTTGTCTCATCAAAATTTAAACTTGAATGAAAGATGATGGGATCCAGTGTCCCACCTTCCATGTTCCAAATATTTTTTTAAATAAAAGATATAATAAATCATAATTAATAATTATTTGAAAAAAATTAAAATTTCTAAAAATTATATGCCCTTATTTTAAACTTATAAATTCTAAAAATCAATTAAAGTGACATCAAATGTTTAAAAATAATTATATATGCTATTTGGGTAAGATGAAACCTAATAATATGTATAAAATTAAGGGTTAATGAGGCAAAACAATCCATTTTTAGGAAAAGATAAATAATAGTCACTCAAACAAAAAAGATGCTATATAGTCATTTTTATTTATTTCGGACAAAAATGCCCTTTATCGCCGAACACACAAATCCCTCAAAATCAAATACAAATTTGTGGCATTTGTGTGTTACCCTTTTTCACACACGAATTCCACAAATTTGATTTCGCGAGAATAGTGTGTTATTCATTGCAACACATTAACACATGAATCCCGCTATTCTGGATTAGCATGATTCGTATGTTCTGCACTACAACACATGAACACACGAATCCTGCGAATTCGAATTCGCATTATGCGTGTATAAAATGTGGTAGCACATGAATCCCGCAAAATCGAATTCGTGTGATTCATGTGTTTTATATTAAAACACATGAACACACGAATCTCGCGAATTTAAATTCGCAGGATTTATGTATAAAATAAGGTAACACACTTGAATCCCGCAAATTCAAATTCGCGGGATTGGTGTGTTACATGAAAATTAAATTTAAAAATTAAGATCTGGGTAAATTAGTCTTTCTATTTTAAAAGGGCTATTATTTTTTCATTCGGATGACTATTTTTTATATTTTCTTTAAAAAAAAAGAAGCTATTTTAACATTTGACTCTAAAATTATATTAAAACATAGTATAAAATAAAAAATAAAAGGTAAAATAAAAAATAAATTAAAATTTAATTGGAGGACATTTATGTGACGCAAAAGTGGGATAGTGTCTGCTATTTTCAAACTTCCAAATGATCCTCCCTATTTTCATGAATCATAATCCACGGCTCCACGCCAACACTACTCTGAGATGACGACGACGATCTCACTAGCTGCCCTTGTTCGTCATAGACATCAAGATTCTCGCAATCCTCCTGACCAACATGTTCCGGAAACTAACATTTCTTACTTGAATCTTTTGATTTCCATAGATCCGAACTCCTTGTCCATGAATCCCATCGAAGCTTATATCTTGTAAGAGTGGAAGGACATTTAGATTGTAAAAGATATTTTAATATTTGTGGACTAGATTATGATATATTGGATATATGGGCTTTAATTATTAATGTTGGATTATTAATTACTAAAGCAGACTTCAGAATATGGGCCCATTGGACATAGGGTTTATGGCCAGTATTATTTATAAGAAATAATATACGCATAGGGCTGGATTGCACGTGGATACCATAGTAGTGGATTCAACTGCATAATCAATTGTAGATCTAGATCCGATTCTTGACTGTTTAATTCCGCTGCGTGTCATTAGATAATGTCAAGAATTTCCAACAGTGGTATCAGAGCCTAGGGCTTGATTTATATTTGATTATGCTTCGATTAATTGATGGATTAATTTTAAAATTAATTTTAGAAATTGATTTTGAAAATCAGATTTAAAAAATCTGAATTTATGTAATTGATTCTTCTTTATCGTTGCTCATTCGACATGCAAATCATTAGAAAATATTCGCTCGTCGCCACATGGTGTGTGGACGAACTACCGTGCGGGAAACATGGACGCCGAGAAAGGGCGGTCAACGGCGCGGTGCTAGGCGCTCGCGTCCGTCACCGCTGCGATGTTTCTGCCGACGCCGCAAGGCAGCTCTTGCTAGCAGCTGCTCCTTATTCGCGATGAAATATGTTTGTGCGTGAAGATGACGGGCAACAGCAGGCGTTTGGACGAGAATCTCGGTCGATAATGGTTGTCAGCAAGCGGCGGCCATGGCTTCTTGTTGCATATGGACGTGCACGGTCTGCTCCTGCTCGTTTCTGGGAGAAACGCAGCTTTGTCATTGTCTTGACACTCCGACCACCAAGGGGAGAGCGGCGCTGGGCGGCCACTCCGCTGAAGGGCGAGCGACGCGACGAGAGGTTTTCGCACTTGCTGCCACAAACTGCTGCTACCTAAAGGCTGCAGATTATGCACTTCTTCGTCTCGCCGGAATTCTCGCTGGCGTGGAGATGGTCGGAGGCTGGTAGCGAGCAAGAAAAGTGATGTCCACAACGGTGGCAAAATAGTGGGCGGAGAGATGAGGGAGCGGCGGGAGTGGATGACTGAGGCCTTCTCCGACGCAGTGCTGGGCGCGCGCGTTCGAGGCTACGGCTGCTTATTTCCTATGGTGTTGCCGTCGAATCTATGTTGGGCGGCGACTGCATCACAGCTGCAGTAGAAGCAGCACGACACTACAAACAAGCCCTGGGCTGGACAGGGCTGGGCTTGGCCCATGTTTTGAATTGATTTTACAATATCTATGAACTAATAAGGCCATATGTTGTGTTTAAAATATGGCCCATCAACTGCCTGGCCGAAACTTCCTTTTAATTAGCCCAATTGTTGGGCTTTAGGAGTAGTTGTAGTATGGTTTTGCTGGGCCAAACTATCGTGGCCCTAATTTTAAATAAATTATTAATTTAGAATTAATAATTTAATTCCAATTACATAAATATTTATTAATTAGATTAATAAATTACAGTTCATTATTATTATTTTGAATAATAGTAATAATTAATTATTTATATTAATTTAGAATTAATATAAATCCACTTTTAATTAGAAGATTAAATTCTTTAATTAGATTAAAGAATTTATTCGTTGAGCCTTATTTGCCCGTTTTTTGTGATAAGCATGCTATTTGATATTATGCATGTGATTTAACTATAGTAGTTAGAGACCGTGTTTATGTTTGGGTAGGCGACGCCCAATACTTGTAGTCCGTGATATTATGTTTGGGTAGACGGCACCCAATATGTGTCGTCCGCATTTTATGCCTGGGTAGGCGACGCCCAGTAATTGTTATGGATTTAATATTGGATATTAAATCGAACAGTTAGTATCACATATTTTTCCCCACATAATACAAGTCCAGTTTTGAAACAAACGCGTCGTCCATCATAATTGTTTGAGATCCATGACCTTTTCGTCCAAGAGTATTTGCACCAAAGTGCTTGCTCCCAAATCGACGAGGCTGAGGCTCACTCATAGGTGCATGGTGGCATCGTGTGATGGGGTTGACTTGCTTGATCATTTTGACACGCCAAAGCGAGCAGAATGATTAGTGGACGCATATTGATTTGATCAATAAACCAAGAGTTGCAAATTTGTTGAACAATCTAAATAAGTGATATTGTTGTAGTCATCAGCCAAAGCAGAGGCTGCAATAATATTGACTTTGATTGTTACAAATTATGGATGCAATTGGCTTGGAGGCCTACCAAGTAGGGGTGAGCAAAATACCCGAAATCCGAATATCCGAACCGAACCAAACCGAAATAATAAATTTGGTTCAGATCTTTCGGATTTTCGGATCGGATCGGATCGGATCGGATTTTGGGAAAATTCGGATTTTCGGATCGGATCGGATCGGATTATTTTTAATCCGAAATAATCTGAAATCCGAAATAATATATATATATATATATATATATATATATTATTTTTGAAACTTGGAAGCTATGAAGATATATGATTGGATGATCTTGAAGTTAGAAACTTTGTGTTTTATTGGTAGTGTCCATTGTAATATTATATGATTTAGTATTTATGTTGTTTATTGTAATGAAACAATTAGATTTTTGGATTTTCAGATTTTCGAATTTTTGGATTTTTGGAGGGTTTCAGGTTTTTTGACAAATTTCGGATTTTTCGGATCGGATCGGATTTTTTTATAAAATTTCGGATTTTCGGATTCGAATTTTCGGATTTTCGGATTCGGATCGGATCGGATTTTACACTAAATTCGGATTTTCGGATTGGTTCGGATTGGGCAAAAATCCGAACCGAAATCCGAATGCTCACCCCTACTACCAAGTGATAATATTGTGGTCATCAGCCAAAGCAGAGGCTGCAATATTATTGACTTGGATCTTGGACCACTAAGATTTATATTTGATAAAAATCTGTATTTTGCATTTGGGGGTGCATTATATGTTAAAATTAGTGGGAGCTAATCAAAACAATTAAACCCTTGTTTGATTAGTGATACAAATGTGATCTTTGATTACTCTGTTCTAATTTGTTTTTCTATATTTTCGTTCAGATAAGATGTCTTCTATTGTGTACAAATGTTTGGTTGAATCTAATAAGTTGACTGGGTCAAACTTTCTAGATTGGCTGAGAAATTTGCGTTTGGTCTTGAGGCAAGAAAAGATTGAGTATGTGTTGGACACACCAATCAAAGTCATCCCCGATAAGGCATCTGAGGAGTTTAAATCATTTGATGAGAAAGCTTATGAGAAGCACCTCGAGGATGCAGTTTCGGCTCAATGCATCATGCTTACTGCCATGAGTTTGGAACTCCAAAGACAGCATGATGGCATGCTTCCTTATGAAATGCTGAAACACTTGGAGAGTCTGTACGCGTCTCAGGCGCAGACTATGGATTATGAGATACTCCGAGATCTTTTTAAGTGTAAGCTCCATGAAGGAGGCAATGTTTCCGAACATGTGTTGAAGATGATCGGATTGATTGAGAGATTGACCACTATTGGGACGGTGCTCCTGGCCAATGTCTCAACCAGTTTGATTTTGCAGTCGCTACCGAGTTCGTATGAGAATTTCATAGTGAATTTCAAAATGAACAGCACTAAGGTGGGATTGCCGGGACTTCACAACTTGTTAAAGACATACGAGTACTCTACTTCAAAGGGCAAGTCTGTGCTCATGGTGAGCTCTTCTTCAAATCGTCCCAAGGGGAAGAACAAACAAAAGAAGAAGGGAGGTTCAAAAGCTGCAGTCTTGAAGCCTAAGAAAACTGGAGGGGTTCAAAAGAAGAAGCTGACAAAGGATAAGTGCCTTCACTGTCACGAGAGTGGGCAATGGAAGAGAGATTGTCCAAAGCTCAAGGCACAAGGTGCATTGACTGATGGATCAGGTATATTTGTCATTGAGATAAATATGTCTATTATTAATTCACATTCCTGGGTATTGGATACCGGTTGTAGCTCACACATTTGTAATAATGTGCAGGGGCTAAGTGATAGCAGAAAAGTGAGACCCGAGGAGGTCGACTTGCGCATGGGAAATGGAGCAAGATTTGCTGCTGAATGCGTGAAGACTTATAGATTAGATCTTCTGTCGGGATATAGACTAGATTTGCATGATTGCTATTTTGTTCCTTTTAATTTCAAAGAATATTATTTCCATTCTTATGTTAGACATTGAGGGTTTTCCTTCCTTTTGAAAACAGTTAATTCATTTTTCTCGTAATGAGACGTTTTATGGAAATACCTCTCTTATGAATGGTTTATATATTCTTGAATGTGTACTAAATATTCTCAATGTACAAAATAAAAGACCTAAAATAAGTAATGCGAATAATGCTACTTATCTTTGGCATTACAAGATTGAGAAAGTTAGACTATCTCACACCTTTCGACTTTGAGTCATATGGTGCTTGTGAATCTTATCTTAAAGGTAAGATGACTAAGAAACCTTTTCTGGGAAGGGGTTGTATGCCGAAGAATTGCTAGAGTTGATACACTCAGATGTGTGTGGACCCTTTCCAACTCAAGCAAGAGGTGGATATTCGTACTTCATTACTTTTACTGACGATTTTTCTAAGTATGGATACGTGTATCTTATGAGACACAAATCCGAGGCCTTTGAAAAATTTATGGAGTTTAAGTTAGAGGTCGAGAAACAACTTGGGAAAAGTATCAAACGTCTTCGATAAGATCGAGGAGGGGAATACTTGAGCCATGAGTTTCTTGATTACTTGAAATCACATGAAATCCGGTCAGACTGGACTCCTCCCGGAACACCACAGATGAACGTAGTGTCCGAGAGGAGAAATCAAATCTTATTAGATATGGTTTGATCCATGATGAGTTTCGCAAGTCTCCCTTTATTCCTTTGAGGTCATGCTCTACTTATAGCAGCTTATATTCTGAATAGGGTTCCTTCTAAGTTGGAATCCGAAAGTGAGAAATGCGAAGGACTGTCCAATGGAGTGGACACGAATTCAGTGGGAGTATTTGACGATCTATTGGGAGGGGAAATGACTCTTGGAGGGTCACCTCAAGACAATGAGATGCGTCAAATGAGTGTGACGCGTGTAGATATGGAGATCAGTTGTAACACGTCCCCACCTCAAGAAAATCATGGTGAAATTCTTGGGAATATCCTCAACACGGAGGAACCTACTCACATTCAGAATGAACAGCCTGGACCTACGCAAAACCAACTCTATAGGCCTCAGAGGAATCATCGTGCACCCGAAAGACTAAATCTAATGGTTGAGAACCAAGATGATGAAGTCGAGTTGGATGACGACGAACCTAAGACCTATACCTAAGTGGTGTCAGGCACCGACTCGGTGATGTGACATGAAGCCTTAAAATCTGAAATGGACTCGATGTACTTTAATCAAGTCTGGGATCTTGATGTGTTACCAGATGGGGTTCGCCCCATCGGCTGCTAATGGATCTTTAAGAAGAAACGAGTAGCAGACGGTAAAGTACAAACCTACAAGGCTAGGTTGGTGGCAAAAGGTTATAGTCAGCGCGAGTGCATTAACTATGATGAAACCTTTTCGCCAGTTGCCAAGATCAAGTCCATTAGGATTTTACTTGCTATAACTGCATACTATGATTATGACATTTGGCAGATGGGTGTGAAAACTGATTTTCTCAATGGAGAATTAGAAGGGGATGTCTATATGACACAACCCGAAGGTTTTATATCCGATGAAAGGCCTAATGCAGTATGCAAGCTAAAGAAGTTAATTTATGGACTTAAGCAAACATCGAGGAGTTGGAACATTTGCTTTGACAAGACAATCAAATCGTTTGATTTTGTTAGAAGCAAAGATGATCCATGCGTTTATAGTAAACGCCAAAATGGAAGTAAACGATCCATGATGCAATCCGTGAAAGACTGGATCTCTAAATCATTCATGGTGAAGGATTTATGTGATGTTTCCTATATCCTTGGGATAAAGATCTAATGGGATATATCCAATAGATTATTAGGATTATCACATTCCACTTATATAGATATAATGATTAGGCGGTTCTCAATGGAGAAATCCAAGATAGGATTTCTGTCTATGAGACATGACATTATCTTGTTTGAGAAGGATTGTCCTTCTAATGATGAGGATAAAACTTGCATGAAGAGGATCTCATATGCTTCGGCTATAGAATCAATCATGTATGACATGATAAGTACTGGGCTATCGTAGCCTATGCGCTAAGCAAAGGAACCAAGAGTCACGAACAGGAACAAGCACGTTCCCAAGAGAGACTATCTGGTTCGAGATATAATAGAAATATGCAGTATTAAATTAGAAAGAGTACCCACTGACGATAACTTAGCTTATCATTTCACCAAGCCATTGTGTATTGAAAAACATAAAAGACCTTTTGAAAGCGTGAGTGTTAGACATCTTGGTAGTTGACTTTGATTCAGTGAGAGTTTTGTAATTTATGTCTTAAGAAACATTCTCTTGTAAAGACATATTTACTTGATCACATTTTATGAAAATTCGATTTTCTATGGGTTTTGTGCATTTATGGAGTTTATTATTTTGAATGTTTGATATTATTCTCATATTTGTTCCCTTGAATTTTCACTGTCATTGATGGTGTGAGACATAAATGATAGAATGTAAATTCTAAAATAACCTCAACCAATGATCATCAAGAATGGGATATTGATGATATGTTATAGGTTGGCGTGTGGTCTGCATCATGTTCTTAGAGAACGTAGTGGTTCTCACAACTACGAGATATTTGATATCCGTGATGGACACATGGATACTTTGGAGAGTATTGGTATACCCGACTATTAAATCGTTTGTTTCGGTGTTTACGATTTATTAGTGTATGTAGTATGTAATAGTCCTTTGACTTGAGGTCATTACACATTTTGTTTGTTGAGTGGTGTACTTTGACCAAGACAATGCTTGCAAGTGGCAAGAAACGGCTTGGATTTGGTGCATCATGAGATGAATTGAAAATGGTAGATGGGCCAAGATTGGGATTCATTCCTCGATTGGAATTTCGAGAGAGCACTCAGTTTCTCTATATTATTCGACCATAAAGTCATTGGCCAATGCAAGGATATATTCAATTAGAGTAATTGAATATGATCATATGGGTCGTATAATAAAGATGAGAAGAAATGATTAAGCTATTTGGATAGACACGTGACAGATCCAAGGCTTAATCGAGTGTGTCGCGAATGAAAGGATATTACTCAAACTACATATAAAGGTTGTTTACAGAATCCACGTAAACGTCCGCCATATATCGAGTTCGCTGCACAACGCAGTCTAGGAGTTTTGTGCAGACTTTGATTAGATCATCGTCGATAGTGGGGGCCTATTGGGTCACACTTTCAAGTGTATTTTGGTCTGACCAAGGGTACAAGCATAGT
Source organism: Leonotis leonurus (assembly GCA_026898415.1). Classification (NCBI taxonomy): domain Eukaryota; kingdom Viridiplantae; phylum Streptophyta; class Magnoliopsida; order Lamiales; family Lamiaceae; genus Leonotis; species Leonotis leonurus. The sequence continues at coordinate 382,435 of JAPKLX010000113.1, read as the reverse complement.
GCGCGGCATGTTATCTAATGCTAGTCCAAGTGGGAGATTGAAAGATATTTTAATATCTTGTGGACTAGATTATGATATATTGGATATATGAGCTTTAGTTATTAATGTTGGGCTATTAATTACTAAAGCAGACTTCAGAATATGGGCCCATTGGACATAGGGTTTATGGCCAGTATTATTTATAAGAAATAATATACGCATATTCACAGAGAAGTCAGAGATACAGAAAACACAGAAACAGAACTGCCGTCAGTTGTCAGATAGAATTCCTAGCGTTCTCTCTGTGAACCTCTGTACCGGGGAATTATTCCTGCATCGGGCTGGATTGCACGTGGATACCATAGTAGTGGATTCTACTGCTGCAGGAGAGCGTGTTGCAAGAGAGCGTGGAAACATTGCATTTGGTAAGTATTCGATCTTACGTTTATATAGGCTCAACTGCATAATCAATTGTAGATCTAGATCCGATTCTTGACTGTTTAATTCCGCTGCGTGTCATTAGATGACGTCAAGAATTTCCAACAGATTGTACCCTTGGTCTGAATGCTCGTTGTACTCGCCCTCGATCACAATACCCATCCTAACTGCAGCACCTACATATGTAGACTTCAGTTCATATAATTTCGCTTATGTTACCAGTTACATTTTGATAATTCATTAGAATTTAGAAGTAACTATAATTGTTACACTGAAAACCAATAATCATAACTTCTTTACGCATCTACGTACCGCTCATAGGCATAAAATTTCGTATTCACCATACTGTGGAGCTAATATGGCCACATTTATGATAGTATATAACATTCCAATATTCGTATGGATGACGAGTTAATAATGGAGAAAATTTAGAAATAACCTCACATGTAATGACAAAATCTGTCAAATTCTGACCATGAATCAAGCTACCATATCTTGGCATCACCTGCTCTCTTCCATGACCGTGAGATGGCAAAGGAGGTATCAACACTGATCTCATCCAAAAAAACATCCATAGTTTAGAATTTATAGATTATATCCAATTGGAAAGGTAGGATTTGAAATGGAGATAAAAAGTGATGAGTTTGAGGCAAAGGTTTTAAGGGCTATAGTATCATCTAACATAATAGAATAAAGAGTAAAGAAAGAAAACTGTGTGACTTAATTAAAATTATTTCAAATGATCAAAATATAAAATCTTATCAGGGTGGGTGTGCATATTTAATTATTTATACGTAACAAATTCAAAACAAGAAATGTTTACAAATAAAAGGAAAACCATTTACAAGAGGGTGTTAGTCAAATAACACTTGAAATATGGGTAAGATCACTCTTAAATGTGGAAGTGCTTGTATATTCACAAACAAGTTTCACCCTCAAATAACGACGTCGACTCGTCGAGCGTCGGGAGAAGCATTTCAAAGATTTATACCTACCCATACCTGTAAGGTAATATTTATTTTGCATAATATGATTGATTAATAAAAAAATTTAAATTAATCTAGTGTTTACCTTGATGTATAAATTAAGAATTTCTCAATTTCAAACTAATTTAATAATATTATCATTTAATTAGTCAGCCTCATATTTTATCAATCTAATTTATTACTATAAATAAACGATACCTAAAGAAATAGAATACCTAACATTCTATTTATATTTTCTATTGGAGTTTGTTTCCCATGTACTCAGCCTATACCACTACTTTATCCATGGTTGATATAACAAGGACAATATAAGTTATATATATAAATCATAATGGAAATCGGATTACATATCAATCTTCTAAGGATGAATACACACATTATGTCAAGAATATCATTGAAAATTGAAAATGAACAATGTTGTTTATCATATAATGTCGGACCCTATAAGCCCATCATTAACATTTGACATTCTAACAAAAAGTCATGCTTGCTTTTATTCTTATCATGCACTTTAGTGGCGTTGTTGCCCAATATCCTTTCACAATCATTCACAAATCTCTCAAAATTATATCGAACAACTTTTACGGATGATTTAGGGGTGTTTGACTGAGTTTATAAGCTCTAAACAACTTTATAAGCTCCTTAGAACAACTGATAAGTTGTTTAGGAGCTTATAAGCTCATTGAAAGTATTTGACAAATTAAGCTCTCTGAGAGTTTATAAACTGTAAAGAATAAGCTCTTGGAGCTTATAAGCTGATCAAAAAATAAGTAGTTTCACCCCAACTTATTTATCCATGAATTTATAAGCTGTAATAATATTTTGTTATTATCATATTTACCCAAAAAAAATCACATAGGAAGAGCTTAAAATGCCAAACAATTTATTTTATAAGCTTTTTAAAATAGCTTCTAAGCTCATTTATCCAAACACTATAATAACTTACAAACTCTTAAAATATGACATCTTATAAAGCAATCTCCAAGAGCTTATAAACTCTTTAAAATAAGTTTAGTCAAACATTCTTTTAGTCTCAACTTGTATGTTGTTTCTTTAAAGTTGGTGCAATTTAATAGATTTTAGGAAATATGTAAATGGCGCATTAAAAACTAATTCAGAAGTAGAGAAGACATTAATTAGTTCATATAAAGAAAATCAAAAAATATATTTTTTAACAGTATCAATTTAGTAAATTAAAATGTCACTGTTTCATCATGTGCAGTTGGACAACTTGTTCTAGGTAACCATCTATTAACATATTAGCTTTAATTTGATCAAATATAAATTGTGGAAAAGATAGTACTCTTAAATTTAATGCCGATATTATTTTTTCAAGATCATTATCCAATGCCGCTAAATCAACTTTTCCAATAATTTCTAGAAGTTTAATAGCTCTAAATATATAACCATTTTGAATTTTATATTTGCATCCAACCACACTCAATGGTTATATATTTGTAAATATATTTGAAGCACATTACATTATCTTGTATTCATCATCGTTTCTTGTGTTGTTGCATGTGTACTTGCGTTGGCCAAAAATTATTTTATCGCTTTTCTATTAAAGTACATTAAATATTTTTTATTTTATTCTATGAGGAACATACGATTATTCTGTTAAAAGACAAATACTATATGTAATAACAGAAAAGTATCACCCTTATCCCTCTATATCTTTAATCAGTCTAAACTATAGAGTAGAGATAACTTGGGTCAACTTGTTCATCAAATCAAATTGATCGAAGACATAATTTAATTAAAAATATACTTCATCCCGCATTAAAAAATGATTTACATTTTGTGAAATTTAAATGACCATAAAAATAATTTACATTTAAAATTTCACATTTATCATATATGATCTCACCACAATCAATACATTATTATACATTATATTAAAATCAAAATATATTATTAGATCTCGTGTCGAGTTAAACCGTAAACAAATTTGGTGCACAGATAATTATCCTAGTATACCGATTATGCTCCATTTTGGTTAAACCGTTTTTTAAATATATAAATCCCAAATTATATTAGTTCTAATCGTACTTCTCCCTAACCAAACTACAAGGTGAAGAGAAAAAAAGAGAATAATTTAAGAGAGGTGATTGGGTTTATATATACTCGTATAAATGATATTTTGGCCTACAATTTGAGCGGCGTTCCGCTTGGACCGCTTTTTTCTCTCTCCTCTTCTGTCGTTCACTAAACAAACCCTTCATCATCATTACAACATTTCCTTTTTCTCCTTTTTCCAAAATATCCCCTTCCATTACGTACATTTCAATCTGTATCTACATTTAACCGCCTTGATATTGGCTTGCTTCTATTTACTATTTTCACGTTTCCTTTTCCTATGTATATATGTATAATTAGGCCTGTAATGGACGCAACCTCGATTCCCGTGAGTTCCTTTCTCATGCCTTTTGTTTCACACCATTGACATCACATGCAGCGATGCAGGTGAATTTTTTATTTTTTATTTTAGATTTTTTTGGCTTATTGTCGTGGATTTTTCGTTTAATGCAGCTTGGATCTCTGAATAACCGGTAGAGTTGCATTCGCAAGTTTCTCGACGTTGATTTTTCGGATAGTATTCGAGTTTATGCGTGTGTGCGTGTCTATCGAGGTTTTTGCGTCTTTGCATAGTCGTATTTTGGAGTAGATTGGATGTGTGAGTTGCAATGGAGAAGGAGAGGAAAAAGTATCCGATTGGAGCAGAGCATTACACACTGTATGAGGAGGTGGGGACGGGAGTCAGCGCTTCGGTACATCGCGCTCTCTGTGATTCGCTTAATGAGATTGTCGCCATCAAAATTCTTGACTTTGAGCGTACTAATTGCGATCTGGTACTCTCACTGACTGATAGATTGATTAAAATGCTCTGTTGATCGAGTCTGATTTTGTTTTCTAATTCTGTGTTCTTCCAATTTCAACTGGAATTTTGTATTTAGGAATGAGCATGTTGCCAACTTTTCCATTTTTTCTTATAATTTTTGTTTCTGTCATATAGGGAGCCACGCGCATAAGCTTCGAATCAGCGTTAAACTCTGTTCGAATAATCATTATTTCTTTATCTAAGTATTTTTTCCCTTGATATATTCGACTACATTGGGAAGAGTGAGTTAGATTATTGATGCTTAAGTAGTGAGAGTTCTGATGATCTTCTTAGCTCTATTTCTGTAGATTGGTATAATAGTTGAAGTTGGATTGCACGGATTCTATTGACATCATAGTAAAATTATGGTCCTAGTTAAATTAGCTGAGTTCCTGCAGTTATCAACTATTTGATTTGATTTGATTTTGTATTATTAACTTATATGGTGCCTTATAATCTAATTTAGCTACTTCTATCTATAGATCCTAGAAGCTACTAAGAGTGTTTTTTAGGTGGTTTGAACTTGCATTTCCATTTCTCAATTGCTTTTGGTTTGATTAACTACTGCTATTGCATTTTCCACCCAGAATAATGTTTCACGTGAAGCACAAACAATGGTCCTCGTTGACCATCCGAATGTTTTAAAATCACATTGCTCCTTCGTCAGCGACCACAATCTGTGGGTTGTAATGCCTTACATGGCTGGAGGGTCTTGCCTGCACATCTTGAAGGCTGTGCATCCTGATGGTTTGGAGGAGGTTGTAATTGCAACAGTATTGCGGGAGGTGTTGAAAGGCTTGGACTATCTTCACCAGCATGGCCACATTCATCGGGATGTAAAAGTGAGTAGAAAAGCTAGATAAATTGGCAATGTCCAACAACTTTTTAATCTAATCTTTTCATGCCAATTCAAGCAGGTTTGTCTAAGAACAAAGCTATATCTTTGTTGTAATTTCTGTATGGGACAATGAACATATCTAATTTTTCAAGCTTTTGAAAACTAATATATCCTATTATATCTTCCATATTTGCTAAAACACAATTTGTAGACATTGCAATCACCTCCCTGAATGCTCTAGATTAATATTAGTGATCAACTGTGATGCATCTCTATAGTAAAAAATAAAAAGTGAGAAGTGGAAGAAGTTGCAAAAATTAATTTTCTGTCAAAGTAGTCTAGTCCTACTGCAAATCAATTGGAAAATGTACAGTTCAGATTGAACCATATCATCACTAATAATATCCACAATATTTCCTGCTTCATGTTTCATATCCTTCACCATATACGTTAGAAGAATGGTTAGTCTTTTCCAGGATTGCCAATAGTCTTTTGGACCTCTTCTTATTTTAATATTGGACATAATGGGGTTGCCAATATTCCTTTGGGTATTCACTGTGTTTGTGGGTTTCATGCAGGCAGGCAATGTTCTTATTGATTCACGCGGTGGAATCAAATTGGGAGATTTTGGTGTTTCTGCGTACTTGTTTGATGCAGGTGACAGACAACGGATGAGGAATACTTTTGTGGGTACTCCATGCTGGTATGCTTTGATATCTAGAGTAGTTTGTGCATGCCCGTTCTTTAGATCTTTAACCTTCTTTACGCTGACAACCCTCTCTCCTATATATGAGGTTTGTGGAAAAGGTTGTAGAATGTACAATTTATGCATATGCTGTACCCCCGTGCATGCGAGTCTGAATCATCCAACATAATTGGTCGCATGGTTCTATCATAATTTTTCCAAATTCTTGGCTTCCCCCTATGATGAGATATGTTTATGCTTTGTAGGATGGCACCAGAGGTTATGGAGCAATTGCATGGTTATGACTTCAAGTATGCTCATCTTCTTCCTATATTCATATTTTAATTAAGCTGGATATTTTTTGGTTTCTTATCTATTGGACTGACGAATTTTGCAGAGCTGATATTTGGTCTTTTGGCATAACTGCTTTGGAGCTTGCACATGGTCATGCCCCTTTCTCAAAGTATCCTCCAATGAAGGTATTTTGACATTTTCAGATAGCAACTTCCCTTTTTCTTTATTTTTGTAGTGGAGGGTTTAATCAAATGTTACAAGTTACAACATTATGTAGGTCTTGCTCATGACATTGCAAAATGCACCACCCTGTCTTGATTACGAGAGAGACAAAAAGTTTTCTAAGGTATATGCTTATTAATGCATCTAAAGGCCAATGCTAAATTACTTGTTAGATTGCTATTTACATAAATTTTTTGTGTGTCTTCTAGTCTTTCAAGCAGATGATTGCTAGTTGTTTGGTGAAAGATCCTTCAAAAAGGCCTTCTGCAAAGAAGTTGTTAAAGCATTCTTTTTTCAAGCAAGCAAGATCTAATGATTATATTTGTAGAACTCTTTTGGAGGGGCTCCCAGAGCTTGGTGATCGCCTTCAGGCACTAAAGGTTTGTATTCCACTATAATATGAGTATATACTAGCTGGCTGAAGTATCTTCTTTGTTAAACATGTCCTAATAAAGTTTATGAATTGGCTTTAGAGAAAAGAGGAAGATATGCTTGCACAAAAGAAAATGCCAGATGGGCAAAAAGAAGAGATATCCCAGGTTTGATTTTTTACTGGAACAACAAATATTGATGTTGCTAACCCAATATTGTGCCATGATATCCATCAAGTTTATAAATGTATGTTGGCAGTTACTGATGTAGGAGGAATTATCTGATTAAACGAATATTTATTAAGAACCAACACATAATAAGAGAAATTGGTATGTTGAGTTATATTATATTATTATATTAGACCATTGTGATGTCAACAAATGGAATGTTGAGTTATATTATTATATTATTATATATATGTATTATTATATATCTAATTTTCAGGCTTACACTTGAATTCTGACTCAACATACCAATATCTCATCACAATAATACATTAAATCTGTAAAGTCAGACTTCACTTCTAAACTTCTAAATCTGTAAAGTCAGTCTTCCTTACTTTGACCATCAGACTTCACTTCTAAACTTCATTATAGTTCCATATTTCCTATCCGATTATGAGCAAACGAAGTCAGCTCAAGCTTCCATCTATTCCTACTTTAGGATATTCTCGCCATTCAGATTGATCTTTGTTTGAGTTGTACCTTTCTCCCTTTCAGAGATTACATTAAATCTGTAAAGTCTTGGTAGTGAAGAGTATGTAATGTGAAATTTGATAATGAAATCACGCCTGTGGCTGTGGAAGAGGTCTATGGTAGTAAATACCTCAGTTACTTGCATAGATAAGGGTACGGTTTAAGCGTCCTTTTCAAGTCTAGAAAAGATGTTACCAATTGGAAATCCTTTCAACTGCTAGGTTTGAAAGTTTTAAGGATGCTAATGTATCATATAATAGGATTATGGCTGAAATGCTATTGTCATGAAATATTAACAAGTTTTTTTGTTCACCAAACAGAATGAATATAAACGTGGAATTAGTGGTTGGAACTTCAACCTTGATGATATGAAGGCTCAAGCTTCACTGGTATCTCTGCTTTTTGATTTTAACTTGATTGATTTTAGTTACTTCAGAACGTTTCATTTGATATAAGTTTATAATACCTTATTGGCTTCTTACATAAAAGGATGATGATGTTATTCCTGAGAAAGATGAAGACATGCAAACTAAACATCTCCAAAACCAGTTGTCCAAAAGTTCAAAAGTACTACATCATCAGTTGTCCTTTGCTAGTCAATATTCTGATGCTGCAGATTCTGTAAGCCATCTAATAATAGTTTTCCATAGGATACAATGTTTGGTTCCATTTTTAACATCTGGTTTCTTCACAGGATGATAATACATCTGCTTCTATCTCATCATTCGACTCTTCCAATCACATGTATGCTATAATGACCTGGCCATCTCTTTAGCTCTTGTAAAATCATGCATGTTTTATATTATGTCATGTATAACTGTTAATTCTGCTTATATAATTGCACCAATTTCACGTGTTTATTGTCATAAGTCTGCTCCATAATATGTGTATGTGTATATGTATGTGTGTGTGTGTTGAATCTGTTGTCTCCTCTCTTTGACGATCGCTATCTTGCAGTTTTATTTTCACACTTATCATTATCATTCTGCCTTGTTATCCTCCATAGTGCTAAATGTGAAAAATCCGATGATGATGTTAGTGCTCTCGGCTCAACTTTGGAGCAGCAAACAACACATGTGTCTTCTGGCAATGAGAATCATGCAGAAAACAATTTAGCAGTAAAATTTGGCTTGGATGTGAACAGAAAATCGTTAGATGGGGCCCCAACAAGCTCTAATCAAAGGTATATTTTTATATTTACTAAAGTACTTACCTTATTGCTGTCAGCTTTGCGTTTCTTTCTACTTCCAGTGTCTGTTCTTTTGCTCCTTCTGAATAGTACTCCCTCCGTCCCGCCCTAAGTGTTACGTTTTCCTTTTTGTGTTGTCCCAACCTAAGTGTTACATTTCCTTTTTAAAACACCTTATTACTCACACAATTTTAAATAATATATATTTCTATCACCACTTTCTACTACTTTTCAACTATATTAAATACCGTGCCCAAAAGCAAACGTAACACTTAGCTTGGGACGGAGGCAGTAGTATTCAGCTATATCAAAATATATGTACTCAACACAGAACCATTATCACTGGGTGACATTTCACAAACTACAAAGGTTTATGATACTTCACAACCATTTATAATTGCTTGAAATTAGTGCTAAGTAAGTGTCACCTACACAAAGCCTCTCCTGTGTTGTGAGATCCTCCACTACTTAAAAAGTGTCTATCTTACTTATTAATATCATCAATAAGAAAAGGTCGTCTCTGGATTCTACTTTTTCTAGGAGGATGTAAAGATAGCGATGTTTACTCTTAGGGAAATTTGCAGAATGAGAATATTTCTGATTATCACCAGAAGGAATAAGAGGATAGCTTTTCAATAATGGTAGAAAGCTCCTACTTTTCTTACCTTTCTCTAATGTGCAATGCTAAAACAAAATGATGTTATACTTTTCTTTCAGTTATTAACCATACTATCTTCATGGGTGATATCTTCAGTAGTAAAAGTCTCATAAATATTGCTTTTCTCCTAAGTTGGGAGTTAATTATTAAAACTTTAAGAAAATATCCATAAAGTTATAAACACAGTTGAATAAAATGTAATTTCTCCTAAGCTGCAAATTTGGGCTTTAAATCACTAATAACCAAGAATAAATTGTTTAACATGTGAATAAAATTTACTCAAGTTAATATCCAACAAAAGATTTTCATAATGAATCTTCTGATACCCAAGTGCAAGCACCGTTTCTGTTCCCGATTGAAACCTTAGACTATTCCTCTCGTAACATTTACTAAACTAGAACAAGCCCACAGAACAGGCCCATATCTGGACAGATTTGGAAAATAATGAACTAGGAAATATTTATAAAAGGAAATAATAATATTGGAATCATCCCCCTATCCGCGGTGGGCACAACTTAACGTGACTGATTAATGGACATGCATTTGATAAGAGTTTATTAATTTTCACTTTCCGACTAAGGTTTATTGATTTGCGTAGAGTTCAAAAAAGGAAAAAAAAAAGAAAACTATAATGATTTGTATGGTTACATGGCATCATGTGACATTGCCACATCAGTCGCGAGCACCTTAAGTTGTGCCCGCCATGGGTAGGGGAGCGGATCTAATAATAATATAGCTACTTCTTTTAATTCTTCTTCCTGTGGCGATAAAATCCTTCTCTATCACATTTAGACTTCATTATATTCTTAAAAAATGATATTCTTTGGTCTAAGCAATTATGTTATAACGAGTCCATTGGTTCCTCCTTGACATTTCAATTTGGTGTCAAAATTCAAGCATCTGATTTTGTTTTATAGGCTTATAGCTATAACTTCATTTTTCAATTTCTTGAAATGATTTTCATATTATATGTTTTCCATAAGCATGACCGAATCTCATAAGTAACTATCTGTTTCTCTTTCCTAAACAATAAAAGTAAATATAATATATCCTGGTATCTGAAGTCTATTTTGGGCTCTTCATATTTTATTTTTGTTTATGGTTTATCCACTTATGAGTTATGAGATTGATTATTTTCTCTGTGAGAATATTAATACTCAGTGACAAAGCCCAAAGTCAATCTCAGAACCTGTCACGGGGGGGACATACCAATCAACAGTCAGAAGCACAACCTGAGATAGTGTCCAGAGGTTCAAAAGCATCACGTAATTCATCTGTCTTCAGAAACATGTACTTATAATGATCATAGCTTTTTCTTTAGTTTTTGGTACTTTATTTGGGCAATTCATTGTTATGATGTAGTGAATGGGGAGGAAATTGATGACAAATCCAAAAATCCCGTTGTTCAGCAAAAAGGACGATTTAAAGTTACGTCAGAAAGTGTCGAGATTGATAAGGTTAATATCCAGATATCATTTTGAGTAATGTATGTATCAAACATTAATCTGAATTTGATTTTTTTGTCCATGCAGATGGCTGCAGCCCCTTTATTACAAAAAAGTCACAGCATGCAGGTTGGTTTTGTAAAAGTTGAAACTTGATGCATACATTTCACATGCTTAAAACTTTTCATTGGAATTGACTAAATCATGGAGTTAGTTTCCCTAATTATTGCATGGGGCTGATTTAAAAACATTTCCATTCTGTGATTTGCTGCATTTCTCGATTTTCCATATGATCGGTTACTGGCTCTTTCTACAAGTTAGTGTTGATAATATTCAATCTCAGCTTTTATCTGAAATACTTTCATTTGATTACTAATTTCAGAGAGAGCCTTAAATAGCATATTCCTATATTATAGTTATACAGTCTGAGTGTTAAATAAATTGATCACATACACACATACGCGCACACACACATGTAATATGTAATGTATACATGTAGTATGTATATATGGATGGATGGATTGACCACTCAGCCTGACCTTTGTGGTCCATGGATTTTATTACTTATATTTAGCGACTTCATAGTCTCTTTTCAGTGAGAAGAATATAATACATATTATATTTTCTCCACATATTTAGGTGATTGCACAGCTTCCAGCAATTTCTACGCCATGGCCATCTGAAGCTAGTCCATCAAACCACCCATATAGTCATGCTTTTTTCTCCCATCTTCAGAATGTCCTACTGACAAATACCATTCAAAGGGTAAGGGTTATCCTTGAAAGGAGTTAATTCTTTTCACTTTTGAACTGTTCAGTTAAAGCCCTACCATTTTTGCCTTTTCTCCTAACAGGATAGTATACTCAGTGCAATGAAGCAAATTGCTGTCGGTGATTTTCCAGGTATAAGCCATTACTGCAATATAAATGGATATCATTCTACTATGTCAATTCTCTCTCATTTGGCGTACCCCATAAATATCTGCAGATGCGGGGTCCATGCCAATGAACATACAATTGGCAGAGAAATCCATGGTATGAAAAGTTACTGGCATTAGAGATCCAATCATCTTATATTACATTTTTATCTGATAGTGATGTATGGTTGCCGTTGAATTGTGAGTAACTTTCTCTTGCGGCTCTAAAAGCTATTTCTTGCATTATGTAGCTCGAGGCTGCTCACGAAAGAGAAAAGGACTTGATCCGTGAGATAACCGAGTTGCAGTGGAGGTATTTATTGCAGGTCTCTTGATTATATATGGAACATCAACCTTACTCGATTTAAATTAGCCCGTAAGAAACTCGGCTCTCTTTTGTAGGCTAGTACGTTCTCAAGAAGAGATACAAAAGTATAAAGCGGAGAATCAAGGCTAGTCCGACACAATTCTGGTACAGTATACGAGCTTTCCTAGCATTCAAAAAGGATAATACTCAGAGACATAGATGCTGCTAATGATATTATAATTACACAGCTTTGTATCATTTATTTGAATTTGTTATGGAATGTTAATAGTTTAGCTATATTCAGGTTTGCTCAACTCTTGCTTATTTTTTTATTAGCAGGCTCGAAAATCTGAAGTTGTAATATTCGGCAATTCTTTTCCCTCATGCCACTGTTTTTCTAGTAGAGGCTTATGAAACAAATGAACCATAAAAACTTGTCGTCTTACTGAAACTGTCATATTGCTCTACTAGGTTCACATATGGTGTTGGTACTCTATGCTCTCTATATTCCTATCCTTTAGTATTATACTATTACTGCTAATTTACTAGAAGGATCACGGTTCAAACTTACATTTTTATGATGTTTTTGCAGGTTTAGTCTCACTTCCAATATTTCGCAATTAAAAGTTACCTTTATTTTTGCGATCCATACTTTCAAACCCTTGTAGTTATTTATTTGAGAAGCTAAAGGCTAGATTTCGACGGTCTGAAGAGGAACATAATTATATATGATGATTTCCGGTATTTGCTAACGACGTCAAATTTTGATGTCCTCAACTGCTAGAAATTGCTAAAGCTATATTAAAAGTATCAATTATGTATTGCACAAAATACATATGTTATAATGTTTCATTTTCTGGAGCCCATAGTAGTCCAGCCTTCGATATCTTGAACAAGGGCGATGATAATTTGAAAGATTGAAAGTATATATACTTGTAATAGAAAGATGTAAAGGCTAAAATAACAAAATTAAAAAATAAAGACAAAAAATAGTTAATTAAAAAGAGATGATAAATTATGCCCATATTTGTGATAAAAAGATCCTTTACCTCATAATAATTTTAATTTTCATTCTCCTTTATGATGTAGTAACTGTGAGGCGCATAGCATTATTTTACTTTCTCTATTACCTTGAACACAATCATTATTGTCATGAATTTCATGAATTTTCGAGCTACTAAAACTCTAGTCAACGGAAATTTATTGTTTAGATCGGCAAATTGTTATATATTTCATGAATTTAATGAATTTCTTGTTCTTTGTTCTTTATGCTCTTATAATTATAATTTGCTTCATGGAGTCTCATGCCACAACAACAAAAACAACAAAATTTGGATTTAAATGATAATACTAATTAAAATACCCCTTTATATTCATATATAATCTGCGAACTTTGATTCATATTATCAATCATTTTTTAAAAAATCTTAAAATTTTGATTCAAATTATCAATCAAAAATATAATTTGTGTCACAAGAATATAATAATATACATGACCAAACGAGGGAACTGTTCATGTGCTCATCTTATTCATTTCTTTGTGATTCCTTCTAATTACATGAACAAAGTGCTCATGTGCTCATGATATTTATTCCTATTTTTTTTTTCGAATTACATGAGTGGAATGCTTGATCAAGTTATGCATCTCTTCATGACATTTTTCGAAATTAGGATCCGACTCATTTTCTTCATCTTCATGTTCCGGCACAGAGAAGACGATGAGTTTAGTGATCAAAAATTGTAGAAGCGCTTCGTCTATATATATGGGGAGGCTAGGACCAATTATGTTCAGCTTAATCAACATTATTACAACGTGTTTTTCTACTTGTGTTCCGATAGAGATCAGAATCTTGAGAGATTGGATAGAGGATTTGAGAATTTTAAACTAATGGGAGAAATGGATTTTGGCTGCTATAGAATGTTTTATGGGAGATGAAAGACATATAAAAGTAAGTATGATTATTTTTATTGTAATTTCTGAGTGGGAATTTTTAACTCAAATTAAAATTTGGATTGAAAAAAAATAGTCGAACCAAACCATAAATCAAATTAACTAAATTAAAATAACTAAATTTATTTTGATCTGGTTCGATTCAATTTATCCTAATATTTTATTTTGTATCCAATTTCGTTCAATTTTTATAATAATTAATTATTAAAATCTAGTCATATATACATATCAATAATTGTTGTGGACTAATAAATAAAAAAATTCAACTTTAAAAAGCTAAAATTAAAAGTTATAATAAAAAAATCTTCATATTTTAACCATTTTTCAAATTTCAAAGGATAAAAATTACTCTCTCCGTCCCACGAAATTAGTTCCCCTTCTTTTCTACAAGCAAACCAATATCTTACTTTATTCCCTCTATTTTATTAGTTTTACCTTAATACTCTTAGCTTTTTAGTTATAAAATTTGTCAAAAAGAGAAATGAGACTACTTTCGTGGGATGTCCCAATCGGGAAAGAGAGACTACATTGGTGGAACGGAGGGAATATTGTATAATTTCCTAAAAATCTAAAGGATCAAAATATTTTCAATTGTAAATAAGGTGCATCTTAACTAAAAATATATTAAAGTTAAGAATAAAAATATGACATAAGAAATATGAAGGCGGATGGTACATCGATACTGGCGCTACCGCCCATGTATGCGCTAATAGGAGCAAGTTTGTCACCTACAAAGTTGTTGAAGGGAGGAAGTTCAACATGGGGAACCAAGCTTCCTCCGAGGTGACCGGAGTTGGAGAGGTGGTTCTCAAGATGACGTATGACGTCCCGATCACCTTGAAGGAGGTGTTGCATGTTCTTGACATCCGCAAGAACTTAGTTTCAGGCTCAATTCTAGTTAATAAGGGTTTTAGACTAGTTTTTTTTATTCTGATAAGTTTGTATTGACTAAGTTTGGAAAGTTCCTTGGTAAGGGTTATCTCACCGGGGGTCTCTTCAAACTCAATGTAATGGTCATACGCTGCAAAGTTATGAATGATAATGAAAAGACTACTTCCTCTTACTTGGTTGAGTGCTCCAATTTATGGCATTATAGATTTGGAAATGTAAATATAAATGATATAAAGAGATTAGTAAACTTAGATTACTAAAATTAAATGAGATCAATAATCAAACAAAGTGTGAAATTTGTGTTGAGACAAAAGTGACTAAGCTTTCTTTTCATTAAGTAGAAAGGAGCACAAAGCCACTTGAATTAATTCTTACTGATGTGCGTGATTTAAAGTTTTTTGCAAACGAGAGGGAGGGTAAGAAGTACTTTATCACCTTCATTGATTATTGCACAATATATTGTTATCTTTATCTTCTAAGAAGTAAAAATGATGCTATTGAAGCTTTTAAGAACTTCAAAATTGAACCTGAAAATTCATTAAGTTATCGAATTAAGATAGTTAGAATCAATAGATGGGGAGAATATGTTGCACCGTTTGAGGAATCATGCAACAAAAGTGGTATAATTTATCAAACGATGACTTCTTTTTCACCTTAATCTAACGAAGTTGTTGAACATAAAAATCGAATTCTTAAGGAGATGATGAATGCTTTATTGATTAGTTCAGGGTTGCTCTAGACCATGTGGGGGGAAACTGTTTTGACAACCAACTACATATTGAACAAAATTCAACTTAAAGGTAAGAATGTTAACCCTTACGAATTGTGGAAACGAATAAAGTGCTAGGCAAAGGTTGAAGTGCCTCTACCTAAACAAGTTACAATTAACCCTAAAACTGTTAATTGCGTCTTTATTGGATATGCACTTAACAGAGTGTCTATTGGTTTGTTATCCACAAGTCATAAGTACCTGAAATGACTGTGGGGAGAAGAATCAAATTGCACTCGACCTGACATAGCATGTGCCGTGAACAAGTTGTGTCGGTACACGAGCAATCCGAGCAAAGAGCATTGGAAAGATCTTGTGAGAGTATTGATGTATTTGAAATATACTCAATATCATGGTCTGAATTATACAAGATATCCCCCAGTACTTGAAGGGTACTATGATGCGAACTGGATTTTGGACACAAAAGACTCATTGTCGACTAGTGGCTAGCGGCCACTAGGCTTGCTCTCTGCCCAAACCAATGTATTTTCTTCTCTTTTTCGTGCTTTTCGTCCTCTTTTCTCTTCTCGAACCTTTGTTAACTCTGTTTGCCGATCTTTACCTAGAATATGAAAATACGACAACCAAAGGATCAAATAGAATGACAAACACATGACAATATTAACTCAATTTGCACGAGACCAAAAATGGATAAAACAACCCCCCACACACAATGCCTTGCTTGTCCTCAAGCAAGTCTAGGCTCAAAACGATAGGGAGATTTCAAAACGAGGAACGAGTTCAACTATGCAATAACAATCATATTCCTCATGAATGCTTAAAAAGGGATCACAAGACTATACACTAGTCACTACCACGTGTTCCCTCGTAAATGCAACGTCAATCCGATCAAACTCAAGAACATAAGAAAATTCGGTTTTCAATCACTCAAAGGTAGACTTTATTTTATTCATTCAATTGTTTTTCTTTTAGTTTAAATCGCACAAAAATGGTGATAGATAGAACAATACTCACTAGGTGTGGTCTTCGGTCTAAACTGAGTATCCTAGTGTGGTTTCCCATACCCATTCCTACAACATAGTTTCTTTCGATTTTTGAGAGGAAGCGGGGCAGAGTTCTTATCACATTCAAACAAAACTCAAGCGATCAAATAATGGCCATTTGGCCAAATTTCGAAAGAGTGGGTTATATGGCCAAAATTCACAAGATGAAAATATTTAGAGGTTATCTAAAGTGTTCTCGTGTGGTTTCCCATGCTCATGGTATCCAGAAGAGCAGAAGCCTCCCAACTCAATCTTCACAATTACGCACCATTAAGAAAACAAGTCTAGCAATTAAGCAATTTTATACCAAATCAACTATGCTACAAGTTATCACGTCAATCAATCACAATGGAGTGCCCCACACAACAATGATCAAATGTAAAGCTCATACCCAATCAAAGAACAAAACGACAAATCATGTCGATGCATAATCAAACAAGTTTCAGTCAAGAGCATCACTAATCATCTCAAGCTAAGAATCACAATCGGACAAGCGTGCATAGAGGTAGATATAACTATCAAAACACGCCGCCTACTAAATCATGCACACCCCCCAACGAAAAGATAAGCAATGTCCTCATTGCTAAATAAAAGCACGAGAGGGAAAGGGACTACCCGAGAATTAAATGATGCGACGGTGATGATGCTCAATCAGAAACAGTTTGTAGACCTGCAAGAGAAACACAAAAGCAAACAAAGCAGCAAAATAAGAAATACTACTCAAAACAACCCATACACACACGAAAGCAAAGAAATAAACGAAACACATACTACACAATAGTGAGAAGTCACTGCTGGTCCGGTGGTGGTGGTGGTGGATCATAAAGGGCCCAGCTCGACCACTGAGCATTGATCTCGGCAACCCGACGGTTGTTCTCGACAACCTGTTGGTATTGCTGAGCTGACTGCTCCTGGGCCAGCCTCCACAGACGGCCTGCTCGGTCATGAGAGTGTGGGTGTCAGTCACCTGCTACTCAATCCTCAGCTAACTCTTAGTCATAGAGCTGTTGTACTCTCCAAAATCATGGTAGAAAGTACAAGCCTCGTCAGCGTATGTCCCAAAGTCCTAGGAGAAGGTGTTGAAATCCTGGCGAAAAGAATTAAAATAAGTGCAGAATGCACCGAAGTCAGTGTTCAGTGCCTGGAACTGAGTGCTGAGCTGATCAATGTTGCCGACGGAGGAAGAGCCGGCGCCATAATGGTACTGGCCCGAAGAAGTGCCAGCATATCCTGAGGATGGGCCGGTAGGGAAAGCATCCGACATCTGGGCATCTTGTACACCTCCTCCTCGAACACCTCCAAATCGCCTCCGGGAGGTGGGGGGTTAGCCGCAGTGGCGGTGAGCTCGTTCGTGTGGTTAACCACACATTTTTGGACGGTGGATGGCTGCCACCGGTAGTCAACAGTACAAATCCGAGCCTACTTGAGCTCAGATAGGTCGATCCTAGTACATGAGATGGTATCGGCGGGAAGGAGGTGCTCCGGATCAAACACCTTGAAGTGCCGAGCGATGGCGGAGATCACCAACGGGGGGTGGCGTGATATCGGGTGGTGGATATCATATTCTTAAACGTGTTAAGAATATAGTAGCCGGCGTGGTTAACCTTTTTCTCTTGCTCCTTGCCAGTGATGGCATAGGATAGGAACTTGTGCAGAATGCTCAGCACATTATCCCGTATAAATCCCGCCGGCATCCCACCGGATTGCCAGTTGTGGAAACCTGTGAGGGTAGTCCACGCAACATTTAGATTAAAGTGGGATGGCGGGGCTTGATCCCCGACGTTCTTCCCGTGGAATCCCATGATCCTGCACAATTGGGATATAGACAAACGACGGGGCACTTCCCGCAATCTAAACGTGCAACAAGTAAGATAGGCAGGCACCTCAAGTGTGGATAAAAATTCATGAATAAGCACAATAGAACACTTATTTGACATTCTAGCATACTTTTTCAAACCAAGAATATTAAGATAACGTTCAATCTTCGCAACACAATGCAAATTATTCAACAAATTCCAGTCTAAAGTGTGTGGTGGGGTTACCTCATGCCTATTCCACCGTTCATAGAATTGGCCCTCCAAGTGCATTTCTAAAAGAAACGGGCAGTTGTACTCATGTCGGAGGTCCTCGGGCTCCTCCGGTTGTGCTTGTGAGGTACTAGCCGGTTGTTCGCCGACACGATGCTTGGTACGAGCCATGGAGGGAGCAGAGAGGAGGTCGTCGGAAAATGGCGGCGGTGATGGTGTGCAGCAGCGACGGCGAGAAGTTTCCGGTGGGAGTTATGTCCAGTAAGTGGAGATGATGGATGGTGGTGAGTGAGGATGAAATTTGGGGTGGAAGAAGGTGAAAATTAGGGATTTGAAGAATAGGGAGAAATTGGGGGTTTAGTTGATAGAGATGGTGGAATGGAAAGAAATTAAGGAGGAAGGAAGTGGAGATGGGTGATGGAGATGGTGTGAAGGATGGAAGATGATGATTGGAGATGGTGATGGGAGGAATTGGTGAAAAAATTGAGAAGTTGGAGAGAGTGGGAGGAGTTGTCGACGGGAGGAAGAAAGGAGAAGAAGAAAAATTGGGGATAGGGTTTGTGTGGAGGAGAGAAGGGAAGAGATTTAAGGAAATAGGGAGAGGATTCCCACTGGGGTAGCGGCCGCTAGGGGGTAGCGGTCGCTACCCTAGCGCTATTGTCGGGCGCTCAGCATGGGGGGCTAGCGGCCGCTAAGGGGGTAATGGTTGCTAGCCCTCCAGTATGTGTGAGAGTCAGAACCCAGGGCTAGCGCTCGCTGGGGAGGGGGGGGGGGTAGCGGGCGCTAGCCCCTTGGAACGACAAGAGACAGAAAAATGGGCTAGCGGCCGCTGGGGGGGGGGGGGGGGTAGCGGTCGCTAGCCCCTTCTTTTCCTTGGAATACAGAACATCTGGCTAGTGGTCGCTAGCCTTGTTCTCGTAAATCATTGAAATTATGGGTAGCGAGCGTTAGGGGCAAAATTAGGGGTAGCGCGTGCTATGCCCCTAGCGCTCGCTACCCCTTCTCTCGGCCATATCACTCCGTTTTTTATTTGTTGGCAGGGCTTGATCCCCGATTTCTCCTAATTCACATGAGCAAATCATGACTTAATTCTCCACCAACAATGTACAAAATAAGGGAAAGAAAACATGAAACAAGAAACAAAATTAAAAGAACAAACGAAAATAAACGAATGCTTGTTTAACGTCATTAGCTCGACGGAAAGAATCGCTCAATTGGTAGGTGGATCTTCAACCGGTGTCTACTCCACCGTGAAATTGGTCGGCCATCCTTCGATATACGGCTTCAAAATTCACCACAAAAGAGTCATCAGATCCGTCTTTAGCAAGCTCAATCTACCCATATGGCTTCACATCTTTCACCACAAATGGACCACTCCATCTCGACTTCAACTTCCCGGAAAAGAGTTTCAACCGGGAATTAAACAATAGCACCATCATACCGGGCTTGAGATCCTTATGTAATATCCTTCTATCGTGAATCGCCTTCACTGTCCTTCTAGATTCGAGCATTGTCATATGCCTTATTCCGCAACTCGTCGAGCTCTGATATTTGAAGTGAACGGTGCTCCATAGCCTTGTGCAAATCAAAATTTGAGGCCTTGATCGCCCAATAGGCCTTGTGTTCCACCTCTACCGGCAAGTGACAAGCCTTTCCATAAACAAGGCGATACGGACTCATCCCCAACACGCTCTTGTAAGCCATTCGGTATGCCCAAAGAGCATCGTTCAACTTGATCGTCCAATCCTTCCTCGATGGTTGGACAGTCTTCTCCAAGATGTTCTTGATTTGCTTGTTGCTCATCTTGGCTTGGCCCGACGTCTGTGGATGATATGGAGTAGCGATCTTATGGGTTATCCTATTCTTCTTCATTAGCCTCTCGAACAACCTATTGCAAAAATGCTTTCCACCATCACTAATGATAGCACGTAGAAAGCCAAACCTGCATAGAATATTTTCCTGCATGAACTTAAGCACAATGTGAGAATCACACGTCCTAGTGGGGATAGCCTCAACCCACTTGGACACGTAATCAACAGCAAGTAAAATATACTCATATCCATGAGACTTCGGAAAAGGACCCATAAAATCAATGCCCCACACATCAAAAATTTCAACCACAACCACATTATTAAGAGGCATCTCATTTCTACGACCTAAAGAACCAACTCTTTGACATCTATCACAAGAGAGATAATAAACATGTGCATCTCTAAATAATGTAGGCCAAAATAAACCTGACTAGAGAACCTTATGCGCCGTTTTTTGACCTCCAAAATGACCACCACAATGAGCTTGGTGGCACATCTCCAACACTTTAGGCTGCTCTTCCTCCGCAACACCTCCAAATCACCTCTTCTTTTTCGAGCTTGAATTGAAAGGGGTCTTCCCAAAAGTATTGCCTGCACACATGAAGAAAACTCTTCCTTTCTTGGGAAGAGAGGTCAAGCCTTAACTCGCCACAAGCTAAATAATTAACAATGTCAGCAAACCAAGGCACATGAGAAACACTATAAGCATGCTCATAAGGAAAAGACTCAGTCACGATTTCATGAGAAGTGTGAAAAGGAATATGCTCTAAACGAGAGAGATGATCGGCAACGGCGTTATCCCACCCTTTCCTATCACGGATCTCAATATCAAACTCTTGCGACAACAAAACCCAACGAATAAACCTAGGCTTTGCTTGAGGCTTAGTCAACAGATAACGCAATGCAGCATGATCACTATGCACAATAACTCTAGAACCAATAATATAAGCACGAAACTTATCAAGAGCAAAGACTACAACTAACATCTCCTTTTTGGTAGTAGTGTAGTTAATTTGAGCAGGATTCAATGTAAAGCTAGCATAGTAAATAACGCGCAACATATTATCAACACGTTAACCCAAAACAGCACCCACAACAAAGTTTGATGCATCACACATGATTTCAAATGGAACAGACCAATCAGGACCAACAATAATAGGTGCACTACACAATTTCTCTTTCAAGGTAGTAAAAGCGGCAAGACAGTCAACATCAAAATTAAAGACAATATCATGGGCAAGCAAATGACAAAGAGGTTGACATATCTTAGAGAAGTCTTTAATAAATCTGCGATAAAAACAAGCATGTCCCAAAAAACTTCTAATACCCTTAACATCAGTCGGTGGAGGTAATTTTTCAATCACCTCTACCTTAGCCTTATCAACCCTATGCCTTTACTCGACACTACATGTCTCAAAATAATGCCACTACGCACCATAAAATGACTCTTCTCCCAACTCAAAGTAAGACAGTTCTCAACACAACGATCAAGCACACGATCAATCTTATCAAGACAATCATCAAAAGAAGATCCAAATACAGAAAAATCATCCATAAATACCTCAACAAAATCACTAATCATGTCAGAGAAAATAGGCACGACATGGACTGAACTCACCCATTCACTGTTGGCGATCGGTTAGATAATCCCTTCGGCCAGCAGCTTCATGATCTCTTTTTTCACGTCCTTCATTAGTATTGGGTTTAGGCGTCGCTGTCCATCCCTCTTCGGGTGTGCATCATCAGCAAGCTAAATCTTGTGCATGCACATTGCTGGGCTGATGCCTCGTATGTCTGCCAAACTCCATCCAAAGGCTAACTTGTGCTTTTTCAGCATAGTCACCAACTGAGTCTGCTGGACATCAGTAAGATGAGCCGATATGATTACCGGCTTCTCCTTGTTCTCCTTGAGAAATACGTACTTCAGATTCGCAGGGAGCTCCTTCAGCTCCAATTTCTCGGGTGCAGGTGGATTCGCGAGTTTCAACGGAGGTGGCTTCGCGAACTGAGCCTCCAATCTGAGCCTTTCCTCCATGTCAGTTGATCCCTCGAAAACCTCCTCCAAACTGTAGTCTTGCACAAAAGAAATCTCGGCCTAGACATCAATAGAATAAATTAAAGAACAATCCTCAATAGAACTAACAGATGACATTGCCTTGTGCTTATGCACAGAGAATGAAACTGTCTCTCCTAACAATAACATCTGAATATTACCATTCTTAACATCAATTAAAGGGTTAGTAGTGGCCATAAAAGGTCTACCTAGCAACAAAGTATGATCACGCCCATTCTCATGCACATCACCTATCTCAAGAACAATGAAATTCATAGGCACAATCCACCAACACTAACTAGGATATTCTCAATAATACCTCTAGGATATCTAACAGAACGATCAGCTAACTGCAAACTCATGCGAGTAGGTTTCAACTCACCTAACTCTAATTCCTTAAAAATTGAGTAAGGCATGAGATTGATACCAGCACCTAAATTGAGCATACCTATCACAGTCTTACCATTTCCTAGAACGATGGTGATGACGAAACTTCCTGGATCTAGCAGCTTCTGCGGAAGAGGCTGCTGCATAATAGAGCTGGCTACCTCGGACACCATCACAGACTCGTTCTCTGCAAATCTGCTCTTCTTGGATGCAAGCTCCTTGAAGAACTTGAGGTACACCGGTATGTTGCAAATAACGTCAAGAAGTGGCAGGTTCACGTGCACTTGGGACAACATCTTGTAGAAGTCTGCGAACTGCTTCTCAAGCTTCTTATTTTTCAGCCTGCTCGGAAAGGGAATCGGCGGCTTGTACGGATTCGCCGTCTTATGCAATTGAATAGCTGGCTTCTCCAGCTCCTTCCCTTTCTCATTCTCCTCTACCACTCTGTCTTCCTCAGCCTCCGGTAGCTCCACCCGGTTATCTATTTTCTTGCCACTACGTACAACAGTAATGTCCTGTAACTGATGTGCCGAGTGTACCTGGCCCGGTATCTTTCATGTCTATTGCTGCTGCTGCATCTGATTCACAACTCCTGAGATTTACCCCACTTGGCTCTCGAGGCGTTTGATTGTAGCCTCTTGAGCTTCCCTAGACAACTTGTTTTCTTGCATGAAAGCTGTCAGGCTGTCTTCTAGAGATGATTTGGGCTATGCGGCTGCTCGCGGTGCAGATGGGAATTGTGGCTAGAACTGCGGTGGTGGCTGCTGAAAGTGAGGTGGTGGCTGCTGAAGGTGTGGTGGAGGTGGATAATACCCTTGCTGAGGCGGGTAGTATTCTGCTGGACTGGATGCTGAACAAATGGCGGGGGAGGCAGATATCCCTGGGCAGCGTAGACCTCCGCTTCTCCTTCATAAGTTAATTCTGCCATTCTGCTGCAATTTTTTTCATCGTGGGTGATGTCACCACAGATAGGGCACGGTTCAAGTACCGGCTCGTGCTTGGCCACTGCAGGGGCCTTGCTCATCTTCAACTCTTGCTGCTCTCTCATCATATCAGCCATCTGCTTCTTCAAGTTGAGACTTGCTCCGATTTCCTTGACCCCTACTCTCTTAGATCGAGAGGTTTTCTGCTGCGAATTGGTTGCTAAGGTCTTGAAAATCTCTATTGCTTCTTCCGCTGTCTTCTCAAATATACTTCCTCCAGCTACTGTATCCACCATAAACTGATAAGTGTACTGCAATCCATTGTAGAAGATCTGCCATAATAGTTCAGGTATAATCTGATGGTGTGGACACTGTTGCTGGAGCTCTCTGAATCGATCTAGCGCCTTGTGGAAGGGCTTGTCAGGATCTTGAGCAAATTGCATAATCTGAAGTCGAATTTGCTGTGTCTTGTGATTCGGATAGCACTTAAGCAGAAACGTAGTGCTGATGGCATTCCATGTGGGTAAAGATCGCGTTGGAAGGGAGAGATACCACGACTTCGCCCTATCTTTCAATGAATAGGGGAAGCACTTCCTAAGCAGCTCATCTTCGGTAATAGTCTGGAGTGGAATAGACTGAACAGCCGTGCAGAACTCCCTGATGAAGAGGAGTGCGTCTTCATTAGCCAAACCGTAGAATGAGGGCAGCAGGTTAATGTGGTTGTGCTTCAACTCATAATTCCTTCCCGTAGCAGAGAGCACTATAGCAGATGCTGTGATGCCATAAGTTGGCCTGACAAAATCACCTAGCTTTCTAGGTACTTCTTCATCCTCGGCCATTATCACCAATTGTTCTTCGAATAATGTGGCAAGGTTGAAGACGTCCCTATATCGCTCCTCAAGTACACCGCCTCTTCTATTGATGTTGTCAACAAAGGGCACCAATTCTTGTCTCAAGCTTCGGCGACCTAGCATACACAAAACAATCAACAGATCAAACG
The DNA here is from genome assembly GCA_026898415.1 of Leonotis leonurus. Classification (NCBI taxonomy): domain Eukaryota; kingdom Viridiplantae; phylum Streptophyta; class Magnoliopsida; order Lamiales; family Lamiaceae; genus Leonotis; species Leonotis leonurus. The sequence continues at coordinate 357,717 of JAPKLX010000113.1, read as the reverse complement.
CACATTGTGGGAGCTAAAGGGATAAAGAAAAGAAAATAAAAGAAAAATTAAATGCAACGCAAATAAATGCCTAAAGCCTTCCCCGGCAACGGTGCCAAAATTTTGTTTCAACTTATTTTAATTAAGTTACTCGCAAGAGAACAAAGTCATTATAGATTAATAAGTTAATTCAAGTCGTATTCTCAAGGAAGGCTAAACAGGGCTTCATCTACGTTGTTGAACAGAAAGTAATTAAAGAAGTGAGATTTTTATGATTATTAACTAAACTAATTACTTACCTAGGCGGGTGAAATTAAAGGAATGGAAAAATGAATTATCTAGGTGAGAATGAAGAAAACAATTAAATTCTAAATATAAGAACTAGAAATTAAATGGAATAAATCTTGACATGCTTCGAATTGATTAATTAATATGGATGATGGATTAAGAATCAATAATTGAAAATTAATCAAGAAAGAAGCAACAGGAAAGGAAAAATAGTAACAAATAGGAAAGCAATAAGAACTCACGAATTAAACTGGAAATAATGCACTATAAAGAGTCTTCGGGTTTGAATCACAATCGAATCCACAATGCGAAATTAAAGAACAAGAACGGAATGAAAATCCTAGACTACAGTGTTTTCTCTCGTGGTCTAAAACCCTAGAATGATAGATGATACAATAAAATCACGCGTGCACTATATATATGGGGAAGGAGCCCCGCCTGGATAGCGATCACTAGGGGGTAGCTCTCTAGCTACCCCCAAGTTCTGTCTTGCCTGGGCTCGCCGGGGCTAGTGGCCGCTAGGCTTGCTCTCTGCCCGAACCAATGCATTTTCTTCTCTTTTTAGTGCTTTTCGTCCTCGTTTCTTTTCTCGAGCCTTTGTTAACTTCGTTTGCCGATCTTTACCTAGAATATGAAAATACGACAACCAAAGGATCAAATAGAACGACAAACACATGACAATATTGACTCAATTTGCGCGAGAAATGAGACCGAAAATGGATAAACCATCCATGTACTGTTATTTTTAAAAAATTAAGAACTGGTAATCGGTATTTTTACAGAAAAATCGGTATTCACTAACCGTTTCCCGATTTGCTACTGATTCTTTCAAAAAATTGATTATTGCTTGACACCCTAATTTTAAAATGTAACCCTAATAAAAAGAGTTTTGCTTGGATTGCATCCTATATCCCTATTCATGTATTTAATTTAAAGACAATATTGTAACATCATATACTATTACATTTTTTTTAATTGAATCACATTAAATTTAAATTACAAAGCTGCGTAGCGGAGGATTCTAACCCGATACCTATTACATACGACATTAACCTCCTACCACTAGCTAACACACGCACACCATGGATGTTAGATCGGTTCTATAACCACATAAGGATAATTTATTATAAGAGTATGAATAGACTACATACACAATGAAGTACTACGCTTCACCGCCTGTGGTTGGCACAACTTAAGGTGCCCACGAATGACGTGGCAATGCCACATCATTATACGGGTCATTAAAATTGTTATTTTTTATTATTATTTTGTATTGAATAATATTTTATTAAAATCCTAGTCAGAAAATAAAAATTAATAAAAATTCTAATCAAAAAATGAAAATCAATAAAAAATTTAAAAATAAAAATTAATAATTTTTTAATTAAAATTTTAATATTTATCTACGAGGAATGTGAAATTGTTCGTAAACATATAACCCCGTTTGCCTCGAGTGTATGAGCATTTTTGCCTAGCACAAGTATTAAAAGTTATCAAGTACTAAATTTAAGAGATGATATTATCGCCCGAATCATATAAAAGTAGTGGATTGTTATTTTGGAGTGGTTATTGAAATCCAATATTAATATAAGGAGGTGAGAATTTTATTTAAATCAAAGATTTTGCATTGATGGTCAATTTGAAAGTTAAGGTGAAAATTACAAATATACTGAAAATCATGTACTTTATTGCCATTAAGGCAAAAAAAAAAAAAATAGTATGATGGATTTCTTGTGTCATATTTTTATTATAAATATATTTTTAGTTACATTAAATGAAATTATAATTTAAATATTTTAGTTATCAGTTATAAACTTATATATTTATGTAATTTCTATTTTTAGTTATTTATATAATATATATTAATCATTTACAAATAAAAATACAAACAACATCTAACACATTAATAAACTTTTAGATATCAATATTATGATAAGAACATAATTCACTGATAAACACGAGTTTTTTAGGTTTTATATTGTATTTTCTATGTCATTTAACGGTTTAAATCCATGTTAATGCACATACATAAAATGATTTTTGATAGTTATTAAAGACTGTGATAGGAGTTCGTATGAAAAAAATGGATCCAAAATCGAAGTTAAAACAAGAAAAAACGAATTGAAACAAGATGAGCTCACGCGCCCTCTTCAGCTGCACCCTCTCGCAACTGCAATGGAGGAGCGCCCGCATGCCATTGACATTTAAATGGGTCGTCTATGCGTGGTGCCACCTCCTTTGTGTACGTACCACTTGACCTAAACGTATTTGCTTTATACTTTTATTTTATCTTTTTTGCTTAGAGACTAGGGTTTAGAGATCAAAGAAGATATAACGGCTACACATTTGCCTACAAATTTTTATCTATTTAGTTTATGTTTTTTTTTTTTTAATAATTCTTGTGATTATGCTATATGATATTAGTGTTGGAACAATGATTGGAATAAAATATTCCAAAATATTAGGGAAGAGGAAAAGGAAATAATAGTTGCAAAATAAAGAAAAATTGAAGATTACAGTAGTGCAAACTATTTTATTACAAAAGTAATAAAATAAAATAATAGGAAAAGAGGTTGAAGCCGAGTCGAGGAAAGAACCCTCTTTCCGCAAGACAAAATACGCCCTGGTAGTGCTCTCGGTGTGGCGTGATGTCACCAAAGATAAAACGACTTTAACGTCTCGGAGGTGGCAGCACCGCGAACCTTCGAGCTCCGGCGAACTGGAAAAGATTGATGACAAAACTTCTTCTAAATGCTTGAAGAAGAAGAATGCAGCAAGATGATTTTGTGAAGCTTGTATGTTATGCGTGTATGTCTCTGTATGCAAAATGCATGAGAAACACCTATATGAAGGCCAAATCCACTCATGAGGAGTTGCAAGAATTTACTATAATTAAAGTCCATTCATGGCAATTGATTCTCATTAAGCCACTGGACGTTACAGGAGTTACAAGAATTAGTGGTAATTAATTATAATTAATCCACCTAATCTGGACATACCTTTGTCCACATTCATCATAAGCTTGTTGATAAGGAGACTGATATCACAGACCGTTCTCACAGGTCGATATCAAAACGTCCAAGCTGGACAGGCCACCGTCATAGGTCGTTTAGGACAGATCGTAGGGCAGGTCGTTGGGCAGGTCATTTGGGACAGGCCATGGCACAAGCTGTCTAGGACAGGCCACCAGACCAGGGCACAGGCCAGGCCACCAGATCATGGCACATGCTGGACCAGATCATCTGCTGGACCAGACCACCAACTGGACCAGACCACCTGCTGGGCCAGATCACCTGCTGGGCCAGATCACCTACTGGACCAGATCACCTGCTGGGCCAGGCCATCTGCTGGACCAGATCATCTGTTGGACTAGGCCATTTGCTGGACCAGATCATCTGCTGGACCAGGCCATCTGCTGGCACAGACCACTGGCAAAAATAAGGCCCAGGACAGCAGACCGGGATGCGCCAGATGGTCTTTGACCCAACTTATCAAACCATAAGATTTCTTAACTTCCTTATATACATGATGAATGATGGTTTCATAACCAATGTGGGACAAGTATTTCTCTTCATACTTTGTCTCAAACACTTAACTCCATACTTTAAGTGACCCACTTTAAACCTTTATTTCTCATTCACCGGGAATCGGTTTAGAGAAAATAAATATACTACGATCATCTACTCGAAACGTAGATCGACCCTAGGTCATTTAATTTTATTAAAATTAAATGCCACGTCATTTAAAACTTGGTCAAACTTCATTGACCACTATAAATATATATTTATTTAAAACGATTCCTACAATCCTCCACATGAGTGGAAATAACCCAAATGCAGATGCAGACACAAGCTTTGTCCTCACGAAGTGTCAAAGGATTAGGATAGGTAGTTTATGGCTTTGAACCTTCCATAGTTCACACCATCGGATACACAGGCGGATTAGTAGCGCGATGCTTTGAACTATTCCTCCACGGTGTGTACCTAGACAATGATGTCAACACCTTTAACACCTCAGACCTTTTCCGTTCTCACGTTTTGTGTCCATTTCAGGCCCTGGACACCCCTTTGGATTCATAAGTGTTTATTTTAGAAGCGGCCCTCACTTCACACTTACATAGGTGATTCTTTCTAGAGTATCTTGCCCTACTCAATCTTTAAAGAATCATTAAAAGTTTTAAACTTAACCTCACCACTAAGCAAGTTCTCAACACTCGATTGTGCTCTTCTAGGGAATAGATATAGCAATGAGTGTTTTCCCATGAACTCTCATAGCTTAATTTTCTCATTGAACCAAGTTCTTGGGATCTCCAGTCATCATGGTTGGGTTACCACTATGACAACTACTTATGTTGTGGATTTTAAACACATTCCCTCTAACAGTTTAAACATTTGATCTCAATTTAACCCTTTGGTTAACGGATCCGCTAGATTATCCATTGACGGAGCTCAGTCGTTATCACTCCGGCAAGATAAATTTATAGTCCAGCACTCTTCACTAGGTTCCGCTAGTGGCAAGTACAGGGTCGATCCCACAGGGAGTTGGTGGATTCCTCTCTCGATGTCACGGTTTTGGGTTTTTTGATTCGGGTCTCGCCTTGGGCAAGAGGTGTAACCAAGCAGAATAGTAAAAACTGTAAAAATAAATACTGAAAAGAAAACACTAGAAGAGTTAAATGAGAAAGCAACTTGACTTGAGTTAGAATCCTTGAGTCTTAACTTATGTCTCGATCATTGGTGCAAAGTTGTTCATTATCTCGGTAAGTCATCGGTTAAAGGCGAGCGTAAGAATGGGGTTTTACTCATACCACCCAAACGCATCACTCAAGCAGCCCCCTTTTTAATCGTCACGTAGCCACCCAAGCCTCGCCCAGCACACCTTTTCAGCCCAGAAGGTAAGGGATACTCATTCCCTATCCCCCTTGCCCAAGATTGCTCCTGGACCAGGCTTACTCCAATGTACCCGAATAGGCATTCGTGGGGAACACAACAACCATGGGCACACCATCTCAGACGCCCGTCCTATGGCGTCCCCACCTACTTCACCGTACCAATCCCTCTGGCTGGCAAGTAGGGAGTCGCTAACACTTGGAGTTTCCTAGTTGTAACCTGATTTTGCCCAAGACTGCTACTGGCCAGACAACACCGAGGACTTGATCAAGTTGTATAAGATTCAGATCCAGTACTTTAGGAACTTGCCAAGATAACTATGTGCACAGTTAGACCTCTCAAGACGTTTTAAGTTCGGACTCAATTCATCCTTCCCAAGTCAAGTCTAATAACCTAGCTACTCATGCAGAAAATAAAGAACAAAGATGAAACAAAAGAAAGCATACTTATATTAAATACCGAATTAAAAGAGTTACCAAAATATCTTCCTGCCAGGACCAACCCGTGGCAAGGCCAAAAGCATACCAAAAATATTTAAAAGTGTTTGCTCGTAGGACTTGTTCTTTCATCCCAATCACTCATAATAATTTAAAGAACTAAACTAAGCAGCTGGGCGTCGTCCCTCCCTTTCTATGCGTGTGTCTCTGATTGTTGCGTGGGGTTTATATAGGAGCTCTGTGGGCCTGGGCTTTCGTGTGGTGCAGGCTAGGATTCCGGCAAAACTTTCCTTCCCGATCAGATATCCCGCGAAGAAGGAAATAATCCCAGACTTTCCCCAAATCGTTGGTGGAATGAAAGGATGAAATATTTCCTTTTCCGCGGAAGGAAAGAAATCTGCAGTGCAATCCCGCCTCTTGCCCGTCATCTTGTGCGCTCCCAGCTGCTTGGTCCGTTCTTCTCTCTTGCTCAGTGCTTCCCCTTGGTCTCCGTCTGTTGCAGCGTGGTCTCGGGCGGTACATTGCCTTGAGCTCCAGATTGCTCAAGCTTCTTTCGTGCATATCCTTGCCTCTTTCCCGAGACGACTTGCAAATTGCCCTGTATCCTGCTTGCCCTAGACTTGTGTCCTCCCAGACACAAAAGACGACACAAACAAAAGGAAAAAGACTCGATCTAGACCTAAATAAGACACAAAAAAGAGCACGAAAAATAGGCTCGTCACACTCGCACACTTTAAGCACGATTGTCCTCAAGCGTGTAAATATAACTTGCCCAAAAAGAAGGGGAAACAAAAGACTCAAACAGCCAACACACCAATATACATGCATCAAAAATAGTCAAGAAAGATAGGAGTCAGGGTATAAATCAAGCAATGTTCTCAAGTAGTCAGGATAGCGATCAAGTGAGCATAGAGATGTATCTTTACCCACTCAGCACTCTGTGTTTAAGTTTAGTGTTTACGCTCGACAACCTGCTTGATCAAGAAAGGTCCCATAGGCTTACCTGCTTCTACATGTCTCCACCCAATTAGCCTGGTCAAGGCTTCTATCCTTAGGTCTTTATTGGGTTGTAACGTGGCTTTGGCAAAAGGTGGGAAAATTTTGGGAACTGGGCTAAGGTCGGCATGACTATAGTCTTGGGCATTTCCTTGACTAAAGAGCACACTTTAACTTCTCCCGGGCCCTAGCACACTTATTTTTGGGGGTATATATTTTTGAATTTTTTTTCTATTTTTCTACCCCTTACTCTGGACTTCCACCCCATGTTTATTTATATATTTTTTTTAGAATTTTCGGTTTTCGGGCTGCCTGGCTGGAAGCCAAGGCAGCCATTCGGGGGGTGGTGTCTGGCCCTTCCTCCTTGCTCCATGGGTTTTTTTTCTGCCCTAATTTCATCCCTACCAGGGTAGGCCTATATGGGGTTTTTGAATTTGCGCGTGAGGCGAAAGAAATATTAAGGTTCAAAATTGGCTAGCAAGGGAATATGAATGTTGGTAGGAAAATTTGGCTCTGGGCTTATGAACAAAAATATGCATAAATCCTCTAGAGACTTGACCAGAGCTGTAGGGTTTTGACCAAGAAGACAGGCAAGTTCTAGAACCAGTCAAGACAACAATTGTATATACACACAGAAAATAAAATCATGCTAGCAGGTATGTATAGCATTTAAAGCTCATATCTCACAGGGTTTTCATGCTCACATGATCGCAATTCCGTCATACCTAACTATCCTAGAACATGCTCAATTTATACATCAAACTCCTACGTCTATCATGCTCAAAATACACATACAGTCAGTATGCTGGCAAAACTCTAAACAAGATAATAAAATAAAGAACAGACCCTCTAACCTAAACAGACCCGAGAACCTCCCCCACTCACACACTTTGCTTAAGGCAAAGTGATTAGAATGGGAGAGACTCCCTGGTCCTGACTCTGACTCGAACAGGAGCAAAACAAAAGAAAACAACTAAAACACTAAAAAGAAAAGAAAAAGAAAAAGAAAAGAAAATAAAGAAAAAAAATAAAAATGGAGGACTAAATCATGGGCGGGCAGGAGAATACCTGAACCCTACGTGGTCGAAGTAGGCAAGCTGGGCATCTTGGAATTGTCGGAGTGTCTTGTCAATGCGGCTGAGGTACACGGTCAGGTCATCCGTTGGTTCTGGCGAGGGGGACCTTGCTGCTTTGAGGATGCTCTTGGTGGGGTAGACAGGTGACTTCTCGACGGGGTCTTCAACAATGCGAGGCTCTCCATCAGCGTTCTCCTTGATGGTGAACATCCTGGTCAGGGTGGCCATGTCAAAGTGATCCTCCCTTTCCAGGAACCCTTCGTAATCTGCCTTGATCAAGTGGAACTGCTTCCCGATCAAGGTGGGCAGGTGGGATAGAGACAGGCGCTGCTGGGGCTTGGACAGAATGTTGCGGATGTGGACTGTCACGAACGATGAGAAGTTGAGCCGCTGTTTCTTTTCCATGGCCCAAAGTATAAAGAGCTCACTTTGGGACACGGTGTTGCTGCTGTCCTTCTTGCCAAAGAGGTTGATGGCCAAGATGCGGTGACACATCTTGACCGCCGGATCCACCAAGGCAGAAGCCTTGGACTCACTCCCCTTGATGTTTTTGGTCCTGGCAAGACCCTCCCACATACGGTTCCACTGCTCCCTAGGCGCGTTGGGAACCACCTTGATTGTTGTCTTGTACTCGGGGTTGAACTTTTTCCTGAAATCTATCATGCCCAGGATGACGTCTAGATCCTCCACTGCTACCTTCTGTGGCTTGCCCAAAAGAGAGAACTCCATCACACTGGGGACTCCTCCCATCTCGAACTCTATCTTGACGCTGTCGAAAAATTCCCTGACCAGGTCACCGTAAGTGGTGGTTTCCCAGTCGAGGAACTTCTCTCATCCGATCGCTCTGAACTTCTCCCGTACTTGCTCTTCCACGCCCAGTTGCTTTAGTACTTCGAAATTAATGGTCTTGGGGACCACAATTTCCCTTCCTTCCATCTCGCTGACTTCGGTCTTGGCAGTCCTCGCTCTGGTCCTTCTCAACGGGGTTGTCTTCTCCTTCTTCATGACGGTTTTGAACCGGCGCCTTTTCAGAGTTTTCTCCCCGGAGGAGACTTCCTCGACTTCCTCCTTCGTTGCTTTGCTGGAGCTTCCATTCTGGCTGGCTTTCTTGGGCTGGTCCACCTCCATCTCCTCGGCTCTTTCTTCATCTGCCGCTTCCTCCTCCTCTTCTTCGTCCTCTTCCTCTTCCTCCACTTCCTCCTCTGCAGTCTTCTCGATTTTTACTGGCAATGGGTTTTCCTTCTCTGCCTCCACAGTGGCTGCTTGATCGACTTCCACGACAGGTTGTTCTGGTGACTCCATGGCAGGGGTTTCTTGCGTGGTGTTGGTTGGTGGGGGCAAGGGTTCAGTGGCTGTGGAGGATGGTTGGCTGTTAGACTTCTTCTTCGCTGGAACCTTCTTCTTCACCATGGTGGAGAGTTTAAGTGTGTTGGGTGTATGGTGGTTAAGGAAAGTTTGGGGAAGTAGTGTAGGGCAGTTTGGTGGTGGTGGAAATTTTCTTCGGTTGGAGAGAGTGTTTGGGGTGTTGGTTGCAGAATGAAAATGGCGAAGTGATGGAGTGATTAGTGGGTTGAGAGAGTTAAGGGGGTAAAGCGTGCATGAGAAGTTGTAGAGGTGGGGTGGTTGTTTGTAACGTCTACCGAGAGGGGGATGTGGGATAGGCGGTTATAGGGAGGAGTAGGCTGGCAGGTACTTGATGGCCTGACTGACGCGTTGACGTAGACGACAGTTACTTTTTTAGAGTAACTGTGCAGCGGCGCTTCGCCTTCCCGTATCTCTGCTTTTCTGCACAAGACACAAACTAGGGTTTCCTTGGGCGGGAAACTATTCTTCACATTGGTCAAGAGGAAAAACAAGTCAGAAACCTTCTTTACCTCCACTTACACAGTTTGCTTGAGGCAAAGTGTTAGAACGAGTTAATAGGGTTCCCGAGCAAAAATAAAAACACACCAAAAATAAAATCAAAACACACCAAAAAAATAAAAAGCAATAAAAAGATACTAGGTTGCCTCCTGGCCAGCGCCTTGATTTAATGTCGTTGGCATCGACAGAGTGCTGCTTCTTGGTTAAGCTTCTTCCGACGGACCTTCTGGGGCAAGGTCTGTAACTTCCTTCCCAGGGTGATATCCATAATAAGCCTTGAGCCTATTTCCATTGACTTTGAAAATTACCTTGGTCTTGAGATCCTGAATGTCTGCGGAGCCATTAGAGTAGTGCTCCCAGACCATGTATGGTCCTCTCCATTTGGTGGATAGCTTGCTAGAGGCAAATCTGAGTCGGTTCTCATACAGCAACACAAGCTCACCCTTGTCAAATCTCCTTCCTCTAGCAATGTGGTCATGCCACTTTTTAGCTTCTTCTTGTACAAGGCAGCATTATCATATGCCTTGAGTCTGATCTCCTCCAGCTCTTGCAAACTCAATTTCCTTCCTTCCACAGCTTCATCCCAGTCTTGATTGATCTTGCTCACTGCCCAAAATGCCTTGTGCTCCATCTCGATAGGTAAGTGGCATAGCTTGCCATATACCATGCGGCAGGGAGACATTCCAAAGTTAGTCTTGTAGGCTGTCCTGTATGCCCAAAGTGCATCATCAAGGTGTCCACTCCAGTCTTTCTTTGTCTCGCCAACTGTCTTCCTCAAGATGTTCTTCACAATGCAGTTGGAGACTTCAGCTTACCCATTGGCTTGGGGATGATATGCAGTAGACATACGATGATGTACCCCATACTTCTTGAGTAAGCTTGAGATGGTGGAGTTGTAGAAATGTGAACCTCTGTCGCTGACTATTGCCATGGGCATGCCATATTTGGTGAAAATGTTTGCCTTGACAAACTTTGCTACGGTCCTTGCATCCACATTCTGAGTTGCAATTGCTTCTATCCACTTAGAAACATAATCCACAGCTAGCAAGATGTACTGGTTTCCTTTGTGCTTGGGCAGGGGGCCCATGAAATCCATGCTCCATATATCAAAAATCTCTGCTAGCAAGACTGGTACCAAGGGCATCTCGTCCTTCTTGGAAATATTCCCTTCCCTTTGGCATTGATCGCATGTCCTGCACTTTTCAAAACAATCCTTAAAGATCGTAGGCCAGTAGAACCCACTATCTAGGATTTTCCTTGCCGTGCGCTTGGCTCCAAAGTATCCTCCGCATTCCCTCTCATGGCAATGCTCAAGAATACTCCCTTGTTCTTCCTCGGGTATACACCTTCGGAGGATCAAGTCGGTACCCTTCTTCCATAAATATGGGTCATCCCAGATGAATGACTCGCTGTGCTTCTTGATCTTCCCCCTCTGGTGCTGGTCAAGATCCATCGGGAAAGTCTTTGTAATGATGTAATTGACTATGTCAGCGTACCATGGCTCGGCAGGGCTTATTCCAAATAGCTCCTCGTCGGGAAATCTCTCGTTGAAGGGAGCTTCGTCATCTTCCCTCAAGATCCTGCTTAGATGGTCAGCTACATGGTTTTGAGCTCTACTTTTATCCTTTACTTCAATGTCAAACTCCTGGAGTAGCAAGATCCATCTTATCAGGCGTGGTTTGCTATCCTTCTTGGCCATGAGGTACTTCAGTGCCGCGTGGTCAGTATAGACCACTGTCTTGCTCCCGAAGAGATAGGAGCGGAACTTCTCGAAGGCAAACACCACGGTTAGTAGCTCTTTCTACGTGGTGGTGTAGTTGATCTGGGCTCCGGTAAGTGTCTTCGAAGCATAGTAAATCACATGGCTCTCCTTGCCAATCTTTTGGCCTAATACGGCTCCTATGGCATAGCCGCTGGCATCACACATTAGCTCAAAGGGCATCCCCCCATTCGGGTGGTCTGATTATGGGTGCTGAGACTAAGTGGTTCTTCAAAATTTAGAATGCCTTCTTACACTCCTCGTCAAAATCCCAGGGCACCTCATTCTGGAGTAACCTGTTCATCGGTTGAACTATCTTGGCAAAGTCCTTGACAAAGCGGCGGTAGAAACCCGCGTGGTCAAGGAATCCCCGTAATTGCTTCTCGTTGATAGGGTATGGCAGCTTGGCAATGATTTCCACCTTGGCAGGATCTACTTCGATTCCTTTCTCAGAGATAACATGACCAAGTACAATGCCTTCTTTGACCATGAAGTGGCATTTTTCATAATTAAGTTCCAAGCCTTTATCCACGCACCTTTGCAGTACCATTTCTAGGTGCTCAAGACATTGGCCAAAGCTGCTTCCATAGACTGTGAAGTCGTCCATAAACACCTCAATGCAGTGCTCAAGGAGGTCAGAGAATATACTCATCATGCACCTTTGGAACATGCCAGGGGCATTGCATAGCCCAAAGGGCATTCTTCGGTAGGCGAAAGTTCCAAAGGGGCAAGTGAATGTAGTCTTCTCCTGGTCCTCGAGTGCTACCCAAATTTGCATGTATCCTGAGTATCCGTCAAGGAAACAAAAAAACTTGTTCCCAGGTAGCCGCTCGAGCATCTGGTCAATGAATGGCAATGGGAAATGGTCCTTCCTGGTCACCTTATTCAGCTTCCTGTAGTCAATGCAAACTCTCCAGCCTGTCTGCAGTCTTGTCGCGATCAGCTCCTTGTTCTCATTCTCGATCACCTATACGCCAGACTTCTTGGGCACGACATGAATCGGGCTGACCCATTGGCTGTCTGAAATGAGATAGATCATCCCCATGTCAAGGAGTTTGACAATCTCCTTCTTGCTGCCTCCATCATGACTGGGTTCAGATTCCTTTGTGGATCTCGAACGGGTATCGCATCTTGCTCAAGCAGAATGTGATGCTGGCATACCGTGGGGCTAATTCCCTTGATATCGGCTAAGGTCCATCCTATGGCCTCCTTGTATTTTCACAGCAAATCTCGGATCCTCTCTTCCTCCTCTTGGTGTAACTCCGAGCTAATGATCACTGGCAATGTCTCCTCCTTGCCCAAGTAAATATACTTGAGATGCTTGGGCAAGGTCTTCAGCTCCAACTTTGGTGGCTTGAGTATGGATGATTCCATGTGATTTCCTGGAATCGAAAGTGACTTCGAGATGGGGTGCTCCACTGTCTGGACAGATTCTTCAGTGGCTCCTTCTTCCTCCTTGCCCTCTTTGTTAACTGGTTCCTCCTCCATTTTATTCAGAATCTGGGGCAAGGCTTCCTTAATGTCCTTGTCGATGGACTCCACGAAGTTCACTATCTCCTCATCTGGAGCATGTTGCTCCGCTTTGTAGATGTCAAAGGTCACAGTTTCTCCAGCGCACTTGCAAGTCAGCTTCCCGGTATCACAATCAATGAAGGTCCTGGCCGTCTTGAGGAAAGGACTACCTAAAGGCATAAGAGGTTTCTTGGCAAAAGAACTGCCCATGTTAAGTACATAAAAATCAGCTGGAAAAATTAAATCTTGTACCTTTACCAAGATATCTTCCACTATGCCTTCTGGATAAACACTCGACTTGTCTGCTAACTGGATCATGGCCCTGGATGGCTTTAATGGCCCTATCTTCATTTCCTCGAACATACTTAGGGGCATGACGTTGATCGAAGCCCCCAAGTCTAGCATGGCTTGATCAATACTGGTGTTCCCGATCACAAAAGTTATGTAGAACATCCCTGGATCCTCGCACTTGACTGGCAAATCCTTCTTGAGCACTGCGCAGACATTTTCTCCGACTAGAAATCTTGTGTTATCCGGGTATTGTACCTTTCGGGTACACAGCTCCTTAAGGAATTTTATGCATCTCGGCATGGTTGCAAGTGTAGTGACAAGTGGCATATTAACTTCTACCTTCTGGAACACCTTGAGCAATTTCTTCATCTCTTCAGCTTCCTGTGTCTTGGCCAGCCTTCTGGGAAAAGGTGGCTTGTAGTAAATATTGTCTTGTAGAGCCTTCTTGGGCGACATGGCTTTAGGTATGGGTTCTGACTTCTTCTCTAGTGCAGGCTTCTTGACCGGCTCTTCTAGTTCTGAGGTCTTGATCAGCTCCTCCTCAGCTTCTAGCTCATCTGGTTCTACTATCTCCTTGGCAGGTTCTTCCATTCTTTCGGGTAAAGCTTTACCGTTTCGAAGTGGTACTGTATTGACCTGTGGCTTGGGATTCACCTGGACTTGGGAGGGTAGTCCTCCTTGCTTGCTGTCCATCTTGATGATTGCCTGGGTCAAGTTGGAAATCTGGCTGGCCAAGGACTGTAAGGCTCCTCGACTTTCAGTCTTGAACTTCTCAAATTCATAACTGAATTTGTGATGCTCCTTGGACAGGTTCTGAACAGTCTCGGACAGAGATGGTCCTCTTGGCTGGATTTGATGCTGAGCTTCGGGTGGAGCTTGATAGTGGTTGTCTCCGTATCTCAAATTCTCGTAGTTTCTCCATCCTGGGTTGTAGGATTGTGAGTTGGGGTCGAATCTCTGCCTTGGGCCTTGATTGTGGTTTCCTCCATTGTTGGCATGCCCAAAAGCATTGACTTATTCTTCTCTCAAGGTGGGGCACTCGTCGGTCAAGTGGGTGGTAGCATAGCATAGCTGGCACGTCTTGACATTCTTCTTGATGGTTGGCTTCATCATCTCCATCATTTGCTTCATGGTGGCACACAAGTCCAAGAGTTCCGTCTTGGACTGTGATGCGGAAACATCTCCCATTGTCCTGATCAAGGAGTGTGCATCCTCTCGAGATTCTTTTGCCATGTCGCTCAACAGCCTGAAAGCTTCAGAAGGCTGCTTGTTCAAGATAGAACCTCCATATGCGGCATTCAGCAATTGCCGCTCGCCAGGACGCATCCCATTGACATAGTACTGGATTAGGTCCTGGTCAGGAATATTGTGCTGCGGGCACTTGGCCAGCATGAGCTTGAATTTGTTCCAGTAGTTATAGAGTGACTCTCCAGCTCCTATTTGAATCGTGCTCATCCTTCTTCTGGCGTTCTGGATCCTTGAGATGGGATAGTACTTCTCCAGGAACTTCTGCTACATTGCTTGCCAAGTCACGACACTACCTGCAGGTAAAGTGTAAAGCCATTCTCGAGTAGTATCTTGAAGTGAAAAAGGAAATGATACCAGACGTATGTACTCCCTTTTTGCTGGCTTGTCAGTCCTAATGGTTCCACAAGCCATCTCAAAATCTTGGAGATTCCTTTGCGGGTCCTCTCCTGGCATGTCACTGAACTTGGGCAAGATCTGGATGAAAGAGTGCCTAAGTTCCCAGTTATCCTCTATCTCGGGCAAGGTGATGCCCAGGGGTTTTAAATTGTTGTTGTTGGAGAACATCATCTCCCTCAACGTTTGCTCTTGAGGTGGTGGGTTGTTGTTGTTGACTTCTCCGTCTGCATCCGCCATCCTTGCTGCTTGACGGGCCTCTCGCTCAAGTCGCTCCTGTCTCCTTTGTCTGCCTCTTCTTCTCCTGACGTTTCTCTCGACTTCTGGATCGAACCAAACGTCTCCAAGTCTTCCTTCAGGATTAGGTCGAAGCATACACTGTGGGTAAGACCTGAGTCAAGGTGAGAGAGAAATTCTGGAAAGCACAACTCCCCAGCAACGGCGCCAATCTAACGGAGCTCAGTCGTTATAACTCCGGCAAGATAAATTTATAGTTCAGCACTCTTCCATAGGTCCCGCTAGTGGCAAGTACATGGTCGATCCCACAAAGAGTTGGTGGATTTCTCTCTCGATGTCACAGTTTGAGGTTTTTTGATTCGGGTCTCGCCTTGGGCAAGAGGTGTAACCAAGCAGAATAGTAAAAGCTGTAAAAATAAATACTGAAAAGAAAACACTAGAAGAGTTAAATGAGAAAGCAACTTGACTTGAGTTAGAATCCTTGAGTCTTAACTTATGTCTCGATCATTGGTGCAATGTTGTTCATTGTCTCGGCAAGTCATCGGTTAAAGGCGAGCGTAAGAATGGGGTTTTACTCCTACCACCCAAACGCATCACTCAAGCAGCCCCCTTTTTAATCGTCACGTAGCAACCCAAGCCTCGCCCATCACACCTTTTCAGCCCAGAAGGTTAGGGTTACTCACTCCCTATCCCCCTTGCCCAAGATTGCTCCTGGACCAGGCTTACTCCAATGTACCCGAATAGGCATTCGCGGGGAACACAGCAACCATGGGCACACCATCTCAGACGCCCGTCCTATGGCGTCCCCACCTACTTCACCGTACCGATCCCTCTGGCTGGCAAGTAGGGAGTCGCTAACACTTGGATTTTCCTGCTCGCAGTTGTAACCTGATCTTGCCCAAGACTGCTACTGGCCAGACAACACCGAGGACTTGATCAAGTTGTATAGGATTCAGATCCAGTACTTTAGGAACTTGCCAAGATAACTATGTGCACAGTTAGACCTCTCAAGACGTTTTAAGTTCGGACTCAATTCATCCTTCCCAAGTCAAGTCTAATAACCTAGCTACTCATGCAGAAAATAAAGAACAAAGATGAAATAAAAGAAAGCATACTTATATTAAATACCGAATTAAAAGAGTTACCAAAATATCTTCCTGCCAGGACCAACCCGTGGCAAGGCCAAAAGCATACCAAAAATATTTAAAAGTGTTTGCTCGTAGGACTTGTTCTTTCATCCCAATCACTCATAATAATTTAAAGAACTAAACTAAGCAGCTGGGCGTCGTCCCTCCCTTTCTATGCGTGTGTCTCTGATTGTTGCGTGGGGTTTATATAGGAGCTCTGTGGGCCTGGGCTTTCGTGTGGTGCAGGCTAGGATTCCGGCAAAACTTTCCTTCCCGATCAGATATCCCGCGAAGAAGGAAATAATCCCAGACTTTCCCCAAATTGTTGGTGGAATGAAAGGATGAAATATTTTCTTTTCCGCGGAAGGAAAGAAATCTGCAGTGCAATCCCGCCTCTTGCCCGTCATCTTGTGCGCTCCCAGCTGCTTGGTCCGTTCTTCTCTCTTGCTCAGTGCTTCCCCTTGGTCTCCGTCTGTTGCAGCGTGGTCTCGGGCGGTACATTGCCTTGAGCTCCAGATTGCTCAAGCTTCTTTCGTGCATATCCTTGCCTCTTTCCCGAGACGACTTGCAAATTGCCCTTTATCCTGCTTGCCCTAGACTTGTGTCCTCCCAGACACAAAAGACGACACAAACAAAAGGAAAAAGACTCAATCTAGACCTAAATAAGACACAAAAAAGAGAACGAAAAATGAGCTCGTCATCCATCGACTTTACATAATCGACTGTGATAACCCTTGTTGTGATCAAATGTCTTACGGTATTGTGTCGTCGACGTATATGTCGAGACTTACCGTTATACAAGCCACTCTTTGCCCTCCCGATAGTAGCTTGACTATCACAGTGAATCATCACTGGAGGCATTGGCTTCGACCAACATGGAATATCTTCGAGAAAATTTCTCAGCCACTCGGCTTCTTCACCGGCTTTATCTAAAGCTATGAATTCAGATTCCATGGTGGATCGGGCTATACACGTTTGTTTTTTGGATCTCCACGAAACAGCTCCACCCCCGATCGTGAACACATATCCACCTGTAGAAAGCGAATCCTTTGTGTTCGAGATCCAGTTCGCATCACAGTACCCTTCAAGTACTGGGGTATCTACCATATTTTAGCCCATAATATTGAGTATACTTTAGGTATCTCAATACTCTCACAAGAGCTTTCCAATGCTCCTTGCTTGGATTGCTTGTGTAACGACTTAATTTGTTCACGGCACACGCTATGTCAGGTCGAGTGCAGTTCGTGAAGTACATCAAATACCCAATCACCCTTGCTTAGTCTTCTTGTGCAACCGACTCACCTCGGTTTTTACTTAGGTGAACATTGAGTTCTAAGGTGGTTTTAACAGGTACACTATCGTACGCGTTAAACTTTTTGAGCACTTTCTCAACATAGTTAGACTGTGACAAGCAGATCCTGTCTGGTCTTCTTAGAATTTTAATTCCAAGAATCACGTTAGCTTCCCCCATATCCTTCATGTCAAAATTTCTTTTCAACATGAACTTAGTTTCGTTAATCACTCGAATATTACTACCCATGATTAACATGTCGTCTACATAGAGACACACTATAACATATTCGTTATCTGTGTTCTTAATGTAAACACATTTGTCACACTCATTTATTTTGAAACTATTTGACAACATCACGTCGTCAAATTTTAAGTGCCATTGTAATGACGCTTGTTTCAACCAATATAGAGACTTCACCAATTTGCATACCTTCCTTTCTTGGCCAGGTACTACAAACCCCTCAGGTTGCTCCATATATATTTCTTCTTCGAGATAACCATTCAAGAATGTAGTTTTAACATCCATTTGGTGAATCTCGAGATTGTGCAAAGCAGCAATCGCGAGAAGTACTCAAATAGAAGTAATTCTCGTCACTGGTGAATAGGTATAAAAAAAAATCATACTCATCTCTTTGTTTAAAGCCTTTGACTACTAATCGAGCCTTATATTTATCAATTGACCCATCGGCTTTAAACTTTCTTTTAAGGATCCACTTGCATCCTAAAGTCTTACAATCTTTAGGTAAATCAACCAACACCCAAGTGCGGTTTTGCATAATGGAGTCAATTTCACTTTGTACAACTTCTCTCCATAGCTCCGCGTCGGACCTAGAGAAAGATGCTTTAATCATTGTTGGCTCATCATCCAACAAAAACGATACATAGTCAGGACCAAATGTCTTTTGAGTCCTAACTCTACTACCTCGTTTCGATTCTATATCCTCTAGATTAGACCTTTGTTGCTTGCGAGATTTTGGGTCTTCACCTATTGATTTAGAAGACGTGGTTTCTTCTTCAATTCTTTTACTAGAATTGACTTCAATTATATCCTTATCTTTACAAGGATATATATTCTCAAAAAATATAGCATTTCTTAATTCAATGGTCGTTCCCACTATCATGTTGGGAACTTCCGATTTGTGAATAACAAATCGATATGCATTGCTGTTGAGAGCATATCCAATAAAGATACAATCACCCGTTTTAGGGCCAATTGTAACTTGTTTGGGTAGAGGCACTTCAACCTTTGCCAAACACCCCCACACTTTAAGATATTTGTATGAGGGCTTTCTTCCTTTCCACAACTCATAAGGAATAATATCCTTACCTTTAAGTGGAATCTTGTTCAGAATATAGTTGGCTATTAATACAGCTTCCCCCCACATGTTTTGGGGCAACCCTGAACTAATAAATAAAGCGTTCATCATCTCTTTAAGTGTTCGATTTTTGCGTTTCGCAACACCGTTAGATTGAGGTGAATAAGGAGCTGTCGTTTGATGAATTATACCACTTTCGTTGCATAATTCGTCAAACGGAGCTACATATTCTCCACCTTTATCACTTCGAACCATCTTAATTCGACAGCTTAATTGATTTTCGGCTTCGGTTTTGAAGTTTCTTAAAAGCTTCAATAGCCTCATCTTTACTTAGAAGGTAAAGATAACAATATCTTGTGCAATCATCTATGAAGGTAATGAAATATTTCTTACCACCTCTAGTTTGCACAAACTTTAAATCACATACATCGGTGTGAATTAATTCTAGAGGTGTTGTACTCCTTTCTACCGAATGAAACGGTAATTTAGTCATTTTCGCCTCAACACAAATTTCACATTTGTTTTGAGTATTGACTTCACTTAATTTTAGTAAATCCAAGTTTACTAATCTTTTTATAGCATTTAGATTTACATGTCCTAATCTACAATGCCATAAATCGGAGCACTCAATCAAGTAAGAGGAAGTAGAAGCTTTTTCATTATCATTTAAGCTTTTGCGGCGCACAACCATGACATTGAGTTTGAAAAGACCCCCGTTAATATAACCTTTACCTAGGAATTTTCCAAACTTAGTCAATACAAATTTATCAGATTCAAAAACTAATCTAAATGCCTTATTGACTAGTATTGAACCCGAGACTAAATTCTTGTAAATGTCTGGGACATGCAGAACATCCTTCAAGGTAATTGGGATGCCGGACGTCATCTTGAGGACCACATCCCCAACTCCGGCCACCTCGGACGAGGCTTGGTTTCCCATGTTGAGCTTCCTCCCCTCAACAGCCTTGTAAGTCACGAACTTAGTCTTGTCGGTGAATACATGGGCGGTTGCGCCAGTATCAATATACCATCCACCTTTGTTGTCCACAAAGTTGACCTCCTCGGTGACTACGGCGGCAAGATCGCCTTCATCCCAATCGCCGTACTTCTTCTCGGCAACATGGGCAGCATGCTTCTTCTTCTTGTAGCCCTTTGGCTCATGACAATCTCTTGACGTGTGGCCTGGTCTACCACAGTTGAAGCAATTGCCGTCGAACTTGCGAGTCGGCTTTTGCTTCCCTTTGCCCTTGTCATTAGGGCGAGCACGCTTCTTGGAGGGACCGCCTCTCTCCAATAGGTTGGCCTTTGCGTCCATCGGCCCTTTTACTTTCGGATCATACATTCGCATGTCCGACTCGATGCGAAGCTTCACTATGAGGTCTTCAAGAGTCATCTCCTTTCGCTTGTGTTTGAGATAGCTCTTGAAGTCCTTCCAACTTGGAGGTAGCTTCTCAATCACGGTCGCCACCGTGAATGCATCCGCAAGAATCATCCCCTCGGCGTGGACGTCGTGCACAATGAGTTGAAACTCTTGCACTTGATCCATGATGGGTATAGAGTCTACCATCTTGTAGTCTAAAAACTTAGCTACAACAAATTTCTTAGTACCCGCATCATCGCTACAGTACTTTTTTTCAAGAGCCTCCCACATTTCTTTGGAGGTCTTTACTACGGAGTACACGTTGTACAAACTATCATCTAATGAATTTAGAATGAAGTTTTTACAAAGGTAATCTCCAGTGTGCCAATTGTCGTAGGCAGCCCGAACAGTGAAGTTCGTCTCCTCGGCACTTGGTGTCGGTGGCTCGTCCTCCTTGAGGAACCCGGCGAAACCCAATGTTGTCAAATAGAACAACATTTTCTGTTGCCAACGTTTGAAGTCAGCCCCACTGAATTTCGGCGGCTTCTCGGCAGAGGGAATCATCCTCGGTGCCGAATTGGCTCCCAAGAGAGAGCCCGACGTGTTGAGCCCGTGGGCTCCAACACCGGATCCAAAAATGGACCAACGGAACCACTAAAAGTGGAACCAACGGTGCCACTATGCATGGAACCACCGTTCAACCCCGAATGGTTTGTACCGGCTCCAAGCCCGGTAAACATCGTGTTGGTGGTGGCGTCGATAACGATTGGGATCGTTGAAGACCCTCCAGCAGCAACAGCAGTGGTGGCGGAGGCAGCGACAGCGACGGTGGATGCGAAGGCAGCAGCGGTGTTGGACTCAGTTGATGCAGAAGTGGCCATCTCCAAAGATGAGGTAATGAAAATCCTTTCAAAATTGGCTACTGTAATCTCTCTCCCAAAAAAGAGCTATTGTTCCTCTATTACAAAAATAAAGGAAAAAATTCCTCCCCAATAAAAAGCATTATTTTGTCTTGCGATTGTTGGAAAAATGATTGGAATAAAATATTCCAAAATATTTGGGAAGAGAAAAAGGAAATAATAGTTGCAAAATAAAGAAAAATTGAAGATTACAGTAGTGGAAACTATTCTATTACAAAAGTAATAAAATAAAATAATAGGAAAAGAGGTTGAAGCCGAGTCGAGGAAAGAATCCTCTTTCCGCAAGATAAAATACGCCCCGATAGTGCTCTCGGTGTGGCGTGATGTCTCCAAAGATAAAACGACTTTAACGTCTCAGAGGTGGCAACACCGCGAACCTTCGAGCTCCGGCGAACTGGAAAAGATTGAGGACAAAACTTCTTCTAAATGTTTGAAGAAGAATAATGCAGCAAGATGATTTTGTGAAGCTTGTATGTTATGCGTGCATGTCTCTGTATGCAAAATGAATGAGAAACACCTATATGAAAGTCAAATCCACTCAAGAGGAGTTGCAAGAATTTATTATTATTAAAGTCCATTCATGGCAATTGATTCTCATTAAGCCACTGAACATTACATGAGTTAAAAGAATTAGTGGTAATTAATTATAATTAATCCACCTAATCTGGACATACCTTTGTCCACATTCATCATAAGCTTGTTGATAAGAAAATTGATATCACAGACCGTTCTCACAGGTCGATATCAAAACGACCAAGCTGGACAGGCCACCGTCACAGGTCGTTTAGGACAGATCGTTGGGCAGGTCATCTGGGAGAGGCCATGACACAAGCTGTCTGGGACAGGCCATGGCACAGGCTAGGCCACCAGATCATGGCACAGGCCACCAGACCAGGGCACAGGCCAGGCCACCAGGCCATGGCACAGGTCAGGCCACCAGGCCAGGCCACCGGATCATGGCACAGGCCAGGCCAAGGCACCAGCTAGACCAGACCACCTGCTGGACCAGGCCATCTGCTGGCACAGACCACTGGCAAAAATAAGGCCCAGGATAGCAAACCGGCACGCGCCAGATGGTCTTTGACCCAACTTGTGAAACCATAAGATTTCTTAACTTCCTTATATACATGATGAATGGTGTTTTCATAACCAATGTGGGACAAGTATTTCTCTTCATACATAGTCTCAAACACTTAATTCCATACTTTAAGTGACCCACTTTAAACCTTTATTTCTCACTCACCGGGAATCGGTTTAGAGAAAATAAATATACTACGATCATCTACTCGAAACGTAGATCGACCATAGGTCATTTAATTTTATTAAAATTAAATTCCACGTCACTTAAAACTTGGTCAAACTTCATTGACCACTATAAATATATATAAAATATATATTTATTTAAAACGATTCCTACAATTAGTAGCTAAATCCCGTATTCTAGGTTTAAAAAGTAGAAAATAATTATTAAGCCGATTTCCGATTACTTTAATTCAATTATATTTTATTTTTTCTATGTTCTTATGCTTTTATATATTTGATTGATTGATCATCAATTAAATATTATCGTAAGAGTTAATTCGAGATACGAGAGGGGGATATTAATTCTTGAACTAAAACATAAGACTTGTTAATTCGTCTATGCCCAAAAGGTTTGAGTTTAATGCGAAACATTAATCTTTAGAATTCGTAGAAGTTTCATGATTGTTATTATTTGAAAACAATTTGATTTTCATGTAATTTACGGTCTAAATACGCCAAAAAGATTATCTAAGCTATATTTGTGATTGTTTTAGAAAATATGAAATACTCTTGTAATTGGTTAATCAGATTGACGCTTGATAATTGTTAGCGAAATCAACACTCTAAAATATTTCCTATCTTTGTTAATTTATTCATCATTGTTAGAGAATTCTCTTTTATTTCTTTGTGTCTTTATAGTGATTTTAAATTTGTTCTTATTTAGTTTAATAAATTAAAACCCTCTTTACAAAGTCTAAATAAAAAATATCAATAGAAGTTAATAACTACTAATTAATTCGATCTATGTGGATACAACCTACCTGACCTATACTCGAACATACGTACACTTGCTTGCTTAAAAATTAGAGATCACTCTCATAATATTATTTTATGAATATATTAATAATAAATTTAAGATTAATTATATTTCATGAAGAGATATTTAATTTGAACTATAATATATGAGTGTTAAACATACAAAACATGCCTTGATCTTCTGTCAAACTGAAAATGGCATTAAAAGGGAATTTTTGGTATGAGAATGTGCTCATTGTTCATTTCTCCATGTTTCTTTTTGTGGGTTACCTAGAAGTATTAGAATAGATAAGAATAAGAAAACTCAAAATTCGAAAACTTTGTAATTTGTTGAGATAGTATTTTTCAAAAGGGTAATGCTATGGATGTAACTAAGAATAGACACAGCCCAACCAAACAATAAGAACAATCGAAAATTTACGTGGTTCAGATCAAACAATGATCCTACAATCCACGGGAGAACAAACGTAAACTTTTATTTCTCTACATGGTATATGTACATCAAAGAAACAGACTGAATATAAGAACCATAATCCCCCTTGTATACAACTCTCAATCAGTAACGATTCATATCTTGATTCTAAAAATAAAGATTATACAAAAGAGATTATATACAAGGCAAAACAGACAAAAGATAAGCTGCAGTCCAACCGCTCATAAAGCCAAAAGTTAGTATCTTTATGTAGTTATATGTTTTGAATGTTTTTTTCTAACCTTAATTAATTAATGATGACACATGCATATTGAAATTGCTTATCTCAATAAGTTTATTTTTTACGTGAGACAGATTATAACACTAGTCACACACGCAATAACAAAATAAATGAACACAAAGGGTTGGTAACCCATTTCGGTGCTCAACACCTACGTCTGGGGGGCCACGCCCAATGGATCAATTCACTATTCAAGAACCTCGAGTTACAAACGACCTTTTACTCTCTAAGGACTCCCACTAAAAGAAAACATACATTTAGTGAGAATAAAACTTGCATTACACAGTCATTATTGACATTTAATTAGAGAAGCATTAACGAGAGGTGGTGACGGGTAAAAAGTTTGTCACTAAATGTTATTAGTGATGGAATTTGAACTTTTAACTTTAAATTTTACTCTTACTAAAACTATTTTTGTACAATTAGTGAGGATATTTCTCCTTTCATTAATGCTTCTATCACTAAATGTTATTTTTTCTTGTAGTGGATCCTTCACGCCTTAAGAAACCTCTAACTCTCCAACGTTCTTCTCCTAATAATTGAAGCTAGCCTCTCACTAGACTAATCAACCCTAGTCCCCCTAGGATTACCCCTTTACAATATCAGTCAACCCCTTGAGTTTATAAATCACTCGGTTACAAAAATATTCAACCCAACTTTCAACCTCACGTCGATCGCCGGTGAAAACGTCTATACACACAGGGAATGTGTATAGGATGAATAACGATCATTTTTCAATCCGATCAACTCAATATCAATATGTAGAAAGTATCTTCTGTCGTGTGTGTTGTACGCTGGGGCGTCCAACATACTTCTTATATAGGACTGAAAGTATGCCCTAACAAACTTCCCTTGTGTGGATATGATATCTTGAATCTCTTATGCATGGTATCTTGAATATATCTTTCCTTGGATCATTTCTTTGTATGAGAACACGGAAAATCTCTCTGCAGTATCGCACACGCCATGCCAAATATAATCCACAATAAATATGGAAATTTCCTTCCATACACTGATGCACATATTCGTCAGGCTGTCGAAACAGAGACAATCCGTAAGATAGTAAACACGTCTAGTCGGGGAAGCTGTCTCAAATAGTTTGTCTAACATAAATTAGCCAACACTCCAAACACTCACATATATATATACACATTAAATTTTATAAATAAAAATAATTAAAAAAAAACTTAATTATTGCAACTATAAAAATAAAATATAAATATCCTGTTGCCACTCATCATCATTTCACTTGCTCCCTCCCCTTTCAATTGCTCTAACTTAAAACATACATAGCCTAAACAATGGGTAGAATAATATACAAGCTGGCACAGCTAGCGCGTTGGTTGGTGGCAGGAAAACATGCATGTACATACAAGGTACTTCTCCCAACCCACCAAATCTCAAATACCAAAGCAAGACAATAACATAAATTACTTTCTTTACTCTTAATCATTACATTGTAAATATAAAAAGTAAAAATATTTAAGTGAATAAAAGAATAAGATAGGAGCTTTAATACTCCCTCCGTCCCATTATTCTTGGTCTTATTTGACCAAAACTGTGAGTGTTTTATTGACTATTGAGATCAAGAATAGTGAGATAGAATAATGGGACGGAGGGAGTGTCATTTTATTCTTGAAACTTGAAATGAGACACTTATTAAGTCACACAATGTTTTGTCTTGTAGAACACTTATTAGGAGACAGACCTTCAACCTTCAATGATGCATGAAAGACTGTCACCGATATATATCGAGTAGGTATGCGGCGCGGCAGGTGCCAAGGCAGTACCTTTCCAGCTAGCTTGGCCAAAAATGGTATGGCTGGTTCTAGTTCAGAAGGCATGAGGAATATTTGGCTTCTTTCCATCCATTGAGCCGTGAAAAGACCGAGTCCACTCACTGAGTCGGTCAATTGCTCCTATCTTGATTGGCCCAATTGTTATGAAAGAACTATTCCACAAAATCTTTATTATTTTAAAATGTAATTTTCCATCCATCTCATAAAAACATGCACCATTTGAGTGAGAGCTGATTTTAATAAAATGTGCTCCATCTATTTCACTAAAAGTGGTTTGATTTGACCAAAAAGCTCTCATAAATTTGTTCAAATCAATCCACTTTTAGTGGGACAGAGGGAGAAGTTAACTTGAGTGGTAAAAATATTATTAAATATTAAAATATCTGATTTAAACGGTAGTGAAAATTGAAATCCACAAAATATGTTATTAGATGTTAAATATAGTTGATTTAAATGATGCTAAATGATGCTAGAGATTGAAATCCAAAAAAAATAATATTAATTTCCAAAAATAAAATGTGCATATTTATAATATACTACTCCCTCCGTCCTGCTAAATGCGGCCATAAAAGGTTTGGTATGGAGTTTAAGAAACTAAAATGTTGTATTTTAATAAAGTAGAAGTAATGCATTGTAAAGTAAAAAATTTTCCTTTTTAATTGGACGGCCAATAAAAAAACATGGGATGGTGGGAGTAAAATAAAAATAAAAAAGTTACTCTGTCCCACTAAAAGTGCCAACATTTGACTGAAAACTTTTTGATAAAAGGTGACCATTTTGTCTAGCGGGTAAATATTTATGTATTTACTTTGTTGAGGTATCACTTCTAACTAATAAACCCCCCACATAGAAAATTACCACCCCTAAGAATGAGATTCAACGTTCAAGCGAGAAGCAGGAAAAGAAAGAATTCTCTCAAGAATTCGAGATCCAACTTTTAAATCATGTTTTTCAACACACCCATGCTTTGCGCAACATCTCTACCAAATTGTTCGTTCAAATCCCGAAATTATGGTTTCTCTCTCAATCCAGCCACCGGATTAAATACCCCTTTGCCAAACCCAGATCCGATTTTTGGAATACGACTGAGTGAGCGAGTTCGCAGCCCTTATTTCGTTGATTTCTCGAAATATTTTGTTCTTTGCTGATGATGAGGCAATCATCCTCCAACTGTTCGACCAAATGCTTCTAAGGTATGATTTCTTATATCATTACACATTGATTATTGCAATTGGTTGCTTCTCTCGATTGGAAAGATCTGATTTTAGGCTGCTTTTATCGATGCTGTGACTTACAATTCAATAATTCTGGGTTAACGCAATACAAAAACATTATTTGCGAAAACAAATTTTGAGTCAGTTTTATCTGACCTGAAGATCCTTTGCTTATATAACTTCTTTAACATTGCATAATCCCTTAACGAGGTATTATTGTTTACCATGTGAGGAATGATGCGTTATTGCGTTTTTTCTGCATACCATAGAAGAAGACATATGTATCATTCCTAACATAGTAACATGTAGTATCCTTATTAAGGGATTGTGTCATGTTAAAAAAGTATGTGTTCAAGATGGGAATTACAATGAAGAGTGTAGGAGGATAGTGCAGAGGGCAGAGGGGTTCAAGGTATGAATTCTATTGAAAAAACTTCTTTTTCTGTAGTTGTAGCTGGAAAATGATTGGATCATTTGCTGCTAATCATGTGAAATTTGGATGGTATTGCATATATCAATTTATCATGTTATTCCGAATAGTAGATGGTGTGAACTCTGCTATCAAATTTGATGCTAGTTTGAAGTTTAAGAAGTTTGGAACGTGTGTTTTGTTGCCTAGTAATCTTCCGATCTGTGAGAATGCTGGTTTTGTGTATGTGGACTAAGTTTCTTCGGTAAGTATTTATTGCATGTGGAAAGAGTCGCAGTGAAGAAGAAGATTGCAGAACTGTTCGTTCGAAGTTTACTCATGTCATGGAAATCTGTCTCTATTCACCCTCTGTTTGTAACAACCTCTTTTCAAATGCTTGCTAGACTATTTTAAATGTGTAGATTTTGTATTAACTGTGAATTAATTTAAGTCGTACCCCTATGTATACTGTTATATTATTCAAACTCAGTATATAACATTATAATGCTCCAAATCATATTCATGTAGCTGAAATTTACTTCTGTACCATGTAAAGGTCGGACCAAATTTGTACCAATGAAAATCGTACCACAATGTGAATTACATGGTTGAAGATTATAAAGCGACATATTTTCACAAAATAAGAAAAAAACAAAATACTAAAAGAAATACATACATTTTACAGTTGGGATTGGCCTGAATGTGGAGGCATGCTCATCCACTGTTGAAAATAAGAGCACGATCATCACAAGTTTGAAATCTGCTACTTTTGCCAAAATATAATGAAACGAGTTTACGTCATGAGACAAGACGAGTGTGGGAAGCAATTTAATTAGGAGGTGAGACGAAGAAAGGCTTTGGCCGTCGGGTGCTTAGCCTCCGAGAGGCGTTGAGCTTCTATGATTTCAACAATCTCACCATTCACAAGAAGGCACACAATATCAGCTATTCTCTGTATCTGTTTCATGCTATGCGACACCATAACGATAGTCATCCCTGTTTCTTGCTTCAGCTTCACCAGAACGTCTTCTATGTTTTGAGTTGATATTGGATCCAAGGCGCTCGTTGGCTCGTCCAGCAGCAGAACCTTTATTACAAGACAAAAACTTGTGTGAGCCCGTGCTTCTGTATATCTGGCTCGCTCACAACATACAAAAACCTTTATTATATATGCAAAGCATACTATCTTACCTCAGGATGATTAGCTAAGGTTCTAGCTAGAGCCACCCTCTGGGCTTGACCAATGGACAGTTCTTCACCGGTTTTAGTGTAGAAGGATGAATCCAAATCTGCAAGTGCGAGCAATTTGTTCACCTCGTCGTCGCTTAGGTTCTTTCCTCTTAACTGCGGCCCATACCGTATGTTATCTGCAACCGTGCCTGCAATTTCAAAATATAAATTAGTAATATATTCTAAATTTCTATTATCAGGTAACCTGAATCAAACCTGATAATTTCGTGTTCTTATCAGGTTAACCTGATAATAGAAATTTAGAACTTGTTAGTGTCGGATTATCGTGTAGTGTAAAAAATTGATGGCCCTAGTCTAGAGGAACATCGTCATATGCTCCTTCACAATTGTTAATACAAACAACATTGTACGACATATCTAAAGCATTGTAAAAAGCTAAATCACCGTATATATTGAATCAGTTAGTGTTCATTTGATGTAATTAGATGAATTTAAACAACTTACTTAATTTACATATATAATGTTTTATTATTCACACCTTGAAAGAGAACCGGTAGCTGGAATAACATGCCGACCCTCCGGCGAAGGGAGAGCACATCAAGATGGCATATATCGATGCCGTCGAGGAATACGCAACCGGCGACCGGCTCCCATAACCGGTTGAGTGCCCGGAGCAGTGTTGACTTCCCGCTCCCGCTGGGCCCCATCACCCCCATTATCACCCCCCGAGGAATGTCAACGTTGACTTTGCTCAGAATGCTCACCTCATCCTTCTCTGCCACCTTCGTTAGATCCCTCACCTCTATTTTTACTATGCCGCTGCGCCGGAGCTTGTTTTCCGGCACCGGAAGGAGATGCTCTTGCATTTGTTCTGTGTAATTGATAACTAACTAAATAAGCATATATAGATTTCAATATTATTAATTTATAAGTATGGGTAGCTAGCAAGATCTGCATAGAGAATTGAAGCTGTAATTAAAAGAAGAAAAATAAGCTAACCTCTGAAATATTCCGCCATTTGCCAGTTCGAACTTGATCTAGTTTTCCCAGAAATCAAATGATGTTGAATGAAGTTATTTGTAGAATGATTTCATTTCCTGACTTTGCTTATATACCCACAAATACAGATACAATTACGTGGATTAACAAAGTAGTATATTATAACACTAACAATTTCTTACTTTCTTAATCTAGGCGCGAAATCTTCGACGTAGAGAGTATTATTTTATTCCCAAACTTTATACCTGCCTCAACTCATTTTAATTTAATATGTGTATATATATATATATATATATATATATATATGTCCTTTTGAATCTCCAACATATTTAGATTTTAGAGGAAGTCACTAGTCACACCCACTGTGTCTGTGAACTTCATTTAATTTGATTGGAAAACTTAAAGGTTGTGAAAATCAACAAGTTAATTAAAAAGCCATTTTCTTAATGTGCATGTTTAATCATCGTGATAAGTATATTTGTGTGAGTGAAGTAGCACCGTTAATTTTGTAGGGTGGTGGGCTTTTGCCAAATATAGTTTTAGAAGAAGAGGATAAGGGATATATATATAGATATGTGGATGTGCGTGCCACACTCAAAATAATCTTTAAAGCTAAACTTTTCAAACAAATATATCCAAGCTATGAGAGTGAGTTTAATCAATTATTTTATTTATTTATCATATTTGTTTGAATTTATTGCTACATATGTAACTAAAATTCAATAAATTTGATTATCCAAATGGTAAAATATTTTAAATATGTATATTATTTAATATGAGAGTGTCCGGTATGTTTTTCCGAAGTGTTCCTTTCTAGCGCTTAAATTATTCGAAAATGAACAGACATTTTTACAGAAAATAGTATGAAAATTTAAAGAAACATTACTACATTCAATTATTTAAAAAATAAAAAAAATACAAAAACAAATAATAAGTAAAAGGTGAAAATGAGAATGGTGACCTAATCTATATATCTATATATATAAAAAACACCAAATATTTAATTTCAAATCAATTTCAATGACAATTTTATAAATAATTTCAATTTCAATGGCATTATTAATTAAATATATTAATTATAAATTTACTATATATATATATAACACAAAACATTCAATTTCAAATAAATTTCAATGACAATTTTATAAATAATTTTAATTTCAATGATATTATTAAATAAATTAATTATTAATTTACAATTCTACAAAAATAAAAAAGTAACTAGCACTTTTTTCTCTTTCTACAAATTGTATTTTGTTTGTAAAAAATATTTTGTTTCATAGTAAAAATTTACATAATACGTATCTTGTATTAAATGGTACAATAAGAGCTTTAATTCACTACAAAATTTTAGTTAATTGCCGACGGAAAACTCCATCGGTAAAAATAAAAAATCCTTCGGCAATACAAGATACCGAGGGATTGCCAACAAAATTCATCCGTCGGCAATACTTTCGTCGGTAATAAAAATTACCGATGGAATAATCTGTCGTCAATAAAAATTAAAATAATGTTATATATTTTTAATTATACCGTCGGTAATCCGTCGGTAATATTATAAAATAATTAATTTTATTATTTTATTTTCCTTCGGTAATCCCTCGGTAAAAAATTAAATTAAATATTAATTAATATTTTTTTTCTCGGTAATCCCTCAGTAAAAAAAGAATTAAATATTAATTAATAATTATTTCCCTCGGCAATCCCTCGCTAAATTAAGTACTCCAGGGTCCACGAAAAACTTGCACACTTATTTTTTAATAATTATACC
Source organism: Leonotis leonurus (assembly GCA_026898415.1). Taxonomy (NCBI): domain Eukaryota; kingdom Viridiplantae; phylum Streptophyta; class Magnoliopsida; order Lamiales; family Lamiaceae; genus Leonotis; species Leonotis leonurus. Next base: position 326,579 of record JAPKLX010000113.1, on the reverse strand, counting down.
TATATTGTTGGACCCACCATTAACTTTTTAATCACTCACATTACATATTTAACTATAAATAATGTGAGACCCTCATTCCACTCAAAACATATTTAATTTATTTATCAATCAATCACTAACTTTTCTTTCACTCACATATACATATTTAATTAATATTTATTGTGGGACCCTTACTCCACTCACAGCACATTCATAACATACGTTAAAACTCGTGCCGAACCCAAGTGTGCAAATACTTGGTGGACGGAGGGAGTAATTTTTATTTTTTTATTTTTATTTTTCTGTCCAAGTTTACTTTTAATTATCAAGATACGATTCAAATTTATTAATTTAGTACAAATATTAAACTTATAACAAAAAAAATACTACACTTAGATCTTAACCAAAAGACCCTAAATACTACTGAATAAATATTAACCAAAAGACCAAAAAAAATACTACACTTAGATCTTAAAGTAAAAAAAATAAGTATTAAATGAAATGAAATATTAATTTTTAAAAAATAAGAAATTATTTAATTTCTAAATAAATAAATTATTGAATTGCTGATTAAATAAATTATTTATGGCCGAGAGAACTATCCCTCGGTAATATTAAATTTAATAAAATAATAAATTCTTTAATTTTTAAATAAATTAATTTATTATTGCCGACGGATTTTTCCCTTGGTAATATTTAAATTAAAATAAATATTTATTTATTAAAATAAATATTAGTTATAAAAAATATGAAATTATTTAATTTTTAAATAAATTAATTATTTATTTTCAATTAAATCAATTATTTATTGCCTACAGAAATATCCCTCGGCAATATTAATTATAATAAAATAATAAATTCTATTTCTTAAATATATTAATTTTTTATTGCCGAATGATTTTTCCCTCGGTAATATATAAAGTAAATAAATAAATATTTATTAAAATATATAGATATATTAGTTATAAAAAAAGAAATTATTTAATTTTTAAATAAATTAATTATTTTAAAAAAATATATAAATATATACTCGTAAAAACATGTACTCTCTGTTTCCCGCAAAAAGTTGCCATGTTTGACCAAAAGCTTTCCCAGATTTGGTCAAACGTGACCACTTTTAGTGGGACACAGATTTGGTCAAACGTGGCCACTTTTAGTGGGACGAAGTACCTTTTTTTATTTTACTCCCTCCGTCCCATGTTTTTTTTATTGGACCGTCCAATTAAAATTGGTCATTTCCCAAAAAGGGAAATTTTTTTACTTTAAAATGCATTACTCTTACTTTATTAAAACACAACACTTTATTTTCTTAAACTCCATACCGAACCCTTTATGGCCGCATTTAGCAGGACGGAGGGTGTAGTATATTATAAATTTGCACATTTTATTTTTAGAAATTAATATTATTTTTTTTTGGATTTCAATCTCCACCATCATTTAAATCAACTATATTTAACTTCTAATAACACATTTTGTGGGTTTTAATATTTTTTCATTATAAGAGGGACATGAAAGTTATAATTTTATATAAATATATTTTGTAAAAACAAATCTTGCAATGTTTCATTTATTAAAAATGAATGGTTGATATATTTTCACATTTCTCATTTAAAGATTTTTCTTATGAATAAATATATATTTAATAATAAAATTATAAATTGTATACTAAGATCTTTAATTTATTTGAATTATTAATACATATGTTAAAATATTATTTTTAATTAACTACAAATTTTTGTAATAATTTATTTATTAACATATGTATCACGGATAAAGCTGTTACGATAACCTCGATCCGACCTGCCTATTCAGAATACTTTGGATTTGGGTAGGAACCGATTTAAAAAATTTAGGTATGAAAATAATCATGCTTAGGACATCCTTTCCATAAAAGAATTTGAAGTAAGCAAAGAAGGACAAATTTTTAAGAATATATATATATATATATATATATATATATATATTAAATTAAGTAATCAATGTGTCATTCGACTCGCCACGCATCTCCAAACTCCAAACACCTGAAAATGTTAATGTAGGGTATGAGCATTCAAAATGTATACTCAGTGTGTCATCGATCATATGCTAACATTGTCCAAGTTAATAAAACGGTAAGCACATACGGTACCATTACATAACATAACTGATTTCGCATGGTGGCATACGAAGGACTGTGACGTCCAGAACTCATTTAGCGTTCTCCTGGCGACATAACATATATTGCACAATAACTAAAGTGAAAACAAGATGTGAAACTGTTTTAAAACGACCTTACTACTCACCAACTGATTTTATTATCACACAAACGGCTAATTCAACTTAAGCATTTAATGTTTATGTATTCAAGTTTCTGCATTTAATGTTTATGTTTCCTAGGTTCTGCATTTAATGTTTTTAACCAGATTATTCCAGCAATAAAGGCTAAGTGGCGTGCAGATTCACCAAAATTGATTTTCATTCAACAAGATAATGTCAAACCCCATATAGATGATACAGACACTGACTTCAGAGCAGCATCAACACAAGATGGATTTGATATTCGACTAGTACACCAACCACCCAACTCATCTGACACTAATGTCAATGATTTGGGATGATTTAAATGTATTCAGAGTATTCAAACAGAAATATCAAGTTACAGTGTTGACCAACTTGTGAATGATGTGATTACTTCATTTCATTATCTATCTCCTATCACACTAAACAATTTTTTTTTAAGTTTACAAGGTTGTATGGTTGAAATCATGAAAGTTAAGGGTCAGAACTATTACAAAATTCCACATATGAAGAAAAATGATTTGCAAAGAGTTGATGCATTGCCAACTGACTTAGAAGTTCCTCAAAGCCTAGTTATAGAATGCATTAACTACTTGATTCAAAATGGAAGAATTCAAGAAAATGAAGGGTTAATGGATGCACTTGGGTTAACCTTTACCTCAGATTAGTCAATGGTTTGGAGTAGTTTTGTTTTTTGATGTTATGTTTATAAATCATGTTACCATGTTTATGTGTTTAAGGTGTAACTAGAGCCATAATTTAGGACATATGGTTTTATTTTGTGGTAATTGCTATTGTAAGTTTTTGGATGGACAAAATGTTAGAAAACATGCCGTTATTGTAGTCTTATTATGTTAATACACAAAATTTATGCAAGTGTGCAATTTTTTGTTGCTTATTTCATTGTCAAGTATTGTAACACCATAACATCACAATTGAAACATCAGAACATCACCCACATTCACCAAATAGTCAACCATACGAAACAGTCAACCACATCAAAACATCACCCACAACACAACCAGAATAATGAGAATATTCCTATCATTTCAACATCTAATACGATGAACAACCAAATTGTGCTCCAACTTAAGCATGTCATACACCAAAATTAAAGTATCACAATGAAGGCAGTTCATATCAAACACCACATGAACCAATTATCACAATGAAAATAGTTCATATCAAACACCACATGCACCAATTATCACAGCTTAGACAGTTTATATCATACACAAACAAGGAAATATCTCACCAAATTGAAGTACACAGACACCAATATACGCATCATAGATGTGCTTCGATCCTCATCCACCTTTGTAGAACCTCTTCTGCTATCAACCTCAACATCCTCCCCCACTTTCTCAGCCACCACCCTGCTCAGAATTGGGGAGCCACGATGACGCCAACAACAACATGTATTGTGCAGTAGAATTCTGAACCCCACACCATTAGCTAGAGCAGCTTTCACAGCAGCTGTATCATGGGTGTTAACTACATTCACAAGAACAAAGATTCATAAGAAAATCATGCCTAGGAAGAGTTTAGATAAACATGCAACACAAAAGTATAGATAAAGTGGACCTATTTCTTCACCATCTTCGACAGATCTGCTCAGATTCTCCAAATTTGTCTTTCTTTCGCCGCCCAACATCACACGGCCACTCAGATTTGAGGATATCTGCTCATTTTTGGGAGAGATTGTCATCGTGGAGGATGAGACCTTTGAAATGAGGTGGTCAAACTGGGGATCTGAGCAATGGCGCTCTCATTTGCCTCCAACAACCACAGATCGATTCAAATATGGAGAGAACGACTCGGATGTGAAAATCTTCTTCATATCAGATGGTGGGGGAGGCGAGGAGGGCTCCATATCACCGTTGTTAGTCTCCAATCCACGATAGGCATCAAACAAGTTAGAGATTCGAGCCTTCTTCATAGCGCGAGGTGTGGGTGAAGAGATTAGGGTTTCCAAGTCTAAACAAGGTTCATATGGAATTGATTCTTCAAAAATGACCATAGATCGTTTCAAAGATGGAGAGAGAGGCTCCAACTTTGGGAGAATCATCACGGCGGGGGTGAAAGAATTAGGGTTTCCATGTCTGAACAAGGTTCAGGTGGATTTGTTTCACCAACGACCATAGATCGTTTCAAAGATGGAGAGAGAGGCTTCAACTTTTGTAGAATCGTCACGGCGGTGGGTGGGTGTGGTGACGAGGTAAAGATTAGAGTTCGAGAGATGAAGGGGAAGCGAAAGCGACAGAGAGAGAGAGAGAGTTTCTATCCACCGAATGAAACAAATGAGATAGGGTTGGAGTGTGGGTGTTGAGAATGAGGATTATAATTAAGATTAATTGGATTATGTTTAGTGGGATTAATTAATGAGCTAACATGTAAAAATAGGAAATGGACCAACAATGTTGGGACAATCCAAAATGGACATAGAGAATATTTAATATGATTAACTTGGTGTGATGCATAAACTTTTTACAAATTTAGATTTTTTTCCAAAATAAACCAAACTTTGCTGGGAATATATAAGCTTTGGGAAATTTGTACGAAATTGAATTCGGATTAAATTAAAGTTGGTATTGGAGATGTAGCTGATAATAATAAATTAATAATTAATAATATAATTAAGATGAAGAATTTAATGATGCAATATTTTATCAATCTTATCTATCATTAGCCCTGCTGCCATTCAATTATGTCTCTTTCTCAGTTTCTCACTCAGACATGCATGTTATCAAATTATATATGCGCCTACTAGATCTAGAGATAGTGAGGAGAGGATGGTCTAATATTAATCATTCCAGATGCACTAATTGATCGTCATTTAGCTAAATTATTTAAGAATTCTCTTTAATTAACAGTTAAAACTAGAATTGGGAGAGGGGTTTTGGAATTCTTGAAAACATTTAACCCCTAAGTGCTATATCTAAATCATATATTCATTAATTGTCATGCATCCAGTCTGAGAGGGACAAAGGCATGAGCATGCGCAGACTGCATTGTCTTAATAAGTCAAAGTCAAAGTCAATTTTTTCGACATCCTTCGATACTCTGTAAGAAAGTGTGATACTGCATGCATGACGAAAATATACACTGATAAATTCAACAAAAAACACTAAAATGACAATAAATTTTAGTATAAAATTAAAATGAAGGACGGGATGAGCTGAGGGACCAACATGTGCAGACTTGAGAGTGGATTGTGTAATAAGTCAATGTCAAAATCAAAGTCAATTTTTTTGACGGCCTTCACTCATTAAGAAACTGATCATAAAGTCAACAAAAAACACCAAAATTATATAGTTATAAATTTGATCAATTAAAAATGAATTTAAGGACGGCATGCATGCCGAATTCGATGACAATTAGGATATCTTCATTTTCACATTTGCCTCATGTTAATATATATATATATATATATATATATATATATATCTGTAGAGTGAAAATGGATTAAATTAATGCATACCTCTATATACACTCATAATATAATATCCCTTTTGCTAACTGCAGCAAAAACAATTTTTCTTCTATGAATCAGTATTAACTTCAGACTTTTAATTAAGTTCATGATTAATGTCCTTTTCAAACTTCATTTGGAGCTGCTGAACTATAGCTAGCTTTTCAGGTAAAGTCTCTCTTTCTCTCTGCGTCTCTTTCTTTTTATTAAAAGTAGATTAGAGGAAACAAACATTTCCTATATACTTAATGAAGTAGATCTTGTTTGGTTTTTAGATATGAGTTCATCTATATGATGTTATAAAGTACTAGGTTGGAATGATTAAGTATATATTTACATGTTAAGCTTGGAGTATTATATAAGTGTGTATATCAAGATAGATAGCCACGGCTAAATGAAAAAGTTGGAATTAATCAGGTTATAGAAGCTGCTTCGTTTGCAGTTCTACTTTTATTTTATTTGATCTGTTGCTAGATTTTAATAAGTAAATCAATGTTAAAAACGAATACTAATATTTCAGATTGGATAAACCATTATCTTTTAATTATTCCTAATTAATCAGCTCTGCAGCTCACGGCATATCCGAGTTCACTTTAGTATAATAAGGAAAATAGCATTTTAATTATATCTATGTCCAAATCACGTTTATCAAATTAAATGATCAATCAAATAACTGAATAAGGGGTGTTTAACTAAACTTATAAGCTCCTTAAAACAACTTATAAATTGTTTAAGAGTTTATAAGTTTTTAAAAATTGTTTGACAAATTAAACTTTTTGAGAGCTTATAAGTTGTAAAAATAAGCTATTGGAGCTTATAAGTTCTTCAAGAATTAAGTAGCTCCACCCCAACTTATAAGCTCTTGCAATAGCTTATAAGCTCAAATAACTTATAAGCTCTTTAAAATAAATTTAGCCAAACACCCCTCTAAATTATGATCCAAAATTGCATTTAAATGTACATTGTATTTAAAAGTAATGAGGGAGAGGGAGAGGGAGCAGTACTAGTAGTATCTTGAAAAAGTGCAGCAATATTGAATTTTAGGCCAGTGCAACTATTAATCATTTCGGATGTTTAATTTAGTGGATATGATGAATTATATTGATACTATAATCATATTTAAATCTCTTATTTTTTATTTATATTTTTTTTCTTACATCTTTTTAGGAATTTTATTCCTTCTTATATTCCCTTAATCACTTAAATAGGTGATTATATAAATAAAAAAGAAATGTAATTTCTAGAGAGACATAAAAATAAAGAATTATTAATAAAAAGAAATTACAAATGATTGTTTTAATAATCTAATTAATCAAACCAAACACTCTTTTTATAGAGTTTTTGTCCGAAACGACATGAATTTTTAATCGGGTCGAAGGGCTGGAGTTGGGCCTAGCTAGATTATTTGTATTTTGAGTGAGGGGCTCGTTTCTAAATAAAATGTTATATCACTAGATCAGATTTCACTTGGAACAATTTTTGAAGTTCATATATATTATGAGATTAAAGTTCCTCGACCATTACCTTAATCTTAAATTACTAAATGCATCTCAAACATTTTAAATATAAATAAATTAAAGGGCTCGAGTTAAAAAAGTTATTTGAAATTTGTCACGACTAACATGTTTCGTGACATAAAGCTTCCGTGTATAATTACGAAACCTTTAATATATCTTCTCTAGAAAATTTTGGATCTCATTATATTTATATATGTGGTCCAATCTTTTATTAAGGCAAATTAAATATTTTTTTCTCCAAATTAAATGGTTAATTGGCATTATGTTTAAAACCACAAACATAAAAGTAAAAAAAAAAAAACATTAATAAATGTTCATTGAAACAACCTCCGAGCCGTATCTAGAAGACTAGAATGGTAGATATGTAGATTGGTCCTACCATGAAATTGATTAAAGCTTAATTAATTAACCATCACTTATTAATGAATTAATGGCTACTAACTGCTGTATATTACAATTCGATTTTATTAATTGCCAAAATTAATGCTTAAACCAGCTTCAAAGAGTACAGATATATGATCTATACATTTATCATCTATGCATGTAAGTATACATGCACATGTATTGTTTCACTAATGCATAAAATAAAAATATGATTACATATATAGTTATAATGTTAATAATATCCATGGATTGTGTCTATATCTTTTAGTTTATATATATCGAGCATGCTATAACGTGCACTTAATTAGCATTCAAAGTTAAACACAGGATTCAACTTGGTATTAACTTATTGAAAATAAAACACAACTTATGACATTGCATGACCACAAGACTGCATTGCTCGTGCAATCATGCTAATGAGCGACCAAAAACGGATTAATAACTTCACGAACTCGTGCACTCTAGTTGTCGTGGCACATAATTTTTTTAAATATCAACTTTAAGGATATAATGTTTTGGGCATTAAACTTACTACCATTAGGCCAACACACAAACAAACGTTTTTATTTTATTTTATTTTATAATAATAGATAGTTCCATCATTAACCTAAAGGAAACTTTAATTCTTTAAAGATTCATAATGGATACTCTCAGGAGTCATTATTCATTAAACTATAAACCTGCAGCATTAGAACACAAATCTCAATGCATGAACTTATATATCCTAATAAAATAAATAAAGTTGTTGATTCCTCAAAAGAAAGAGTATATAACTAACTCCTTGTGCTCGAGCTAGCTTTCAAAAGGAATTAATTCAAAACCTGTCCTCATGAGAAACAGAAGGCCCTTCTCCATGCGAAGATGAATTCCCATTGCTGAAACTCGTGTTACTGCGAAGAAGTTCCTCGCAGTTACGAACGTTAGGGTAATTACTAATTTCATTACTCGGATGAGGTTGAGTTCGAGTAAACAGATAGTTTAACTCATTTCTTTCCCGAAATACCCTTTCGGGGAAGTTGAGCTTGGCTTTGTTCCCTTTGAATCTAAGCGCCGCTTCGTCGTAAGCGAAAGCTGCAGCCTCGGCAGAGTTGAAGGTGCCGAGCCACACCCTCGCAGCCTTCACCGGGTCTCGAATCTCGGCCGCCCATTTCCCCCACGGCCTTTGCCTCACCCCTCTATAGTGCCTCCTCCTTTGATTTGCATTGCTCCCTTTTCATTTAATGTGTGAAAACAAATATTAAACCCTAAGTTACTCAATGGGGTTTCTTTATAGGGTTTGCAGTTACTTAATCGAATTGCAGAAAACTAGCTACTATCTATTTTTCGAAATTTAGAAATCAGTGTTTGTCTCTGCCTTATATGAAGTAACACTTTTTTATGATAAAAATCATGTTTTCACACAAGGACACATGCGTTTTGTTATACTTAAAATATTCAAAATCACACCTTGGAGCTGAGGCTGGGTGTGATGGGATGAATCTTGATGAAGAGAGTCCGACGACGGGGGAGGAGGGTCTTCACCGGTGGAGCCGAGGACCCGAGAGAGGGCAGAGACGATGGCTGACATGTCTTGCTGTGATCGAGGTGATGAGTAAAAGGGGTAAAAGGAATATTGATCCTCCATTTCATTGGAAGGGAGGGGAGTATTCCTTCTCTTTTCATGCCTATGATCCATATATATCTAGGGTTTCTCAGCTCTGCTCGTCAACAGCAAGGAAAGTAAGAACGTGTGTTTTAAGATAGAGAGAAACTGAGGAAGGAATGTCTTGTATATATATGTGGAAGTCAAGTATAAGACTCCAAAGTCATCTCAACATGAATTTTGATTTTGACCATTTTCTAGGGTTTTAATTTGCTGTAACATATTTGAATAATTGTGGATTGTTCTTTTCTTGTATAATTGGTGTAAATTGGTCTTTGACTCTTATTTGATACTCTATCTGTTTCACCCTTAAATGTCATACTTTATATTAAGATAAATCAATTATAATAATAAAGTGAGACATTTAAGGTGAGATCGATGAAGCTGGTAGTATAATTATTAGAAGTAGATAACTTTGATCAGTTTTATAAGTAAAATGGAACTTTATCTTTTATATATGTATATTAAATTTAATTCAACAATTACAATTTTCTAGTGACAATATAAATGTTACAATCTTACACATAAATCAAGTATATAAAAATATTTTTGAATATTTAGTGAATAGTGATAGAGTAATAGATAAGCTAGCATAGATGTTTAATTAGCTACTAGGTCGATAAGTTTGAAATTTAAATTATTCATCATTGTATCTGAACTTTAGTGCATCCTTTTAGTATATTTGAACTCGTTTCATGTTAGATTAACATACAAACAAAAGCCCGAAAATGAGGTGCATTTGCGAGTACCATATAAATTAGCGAAAAACAATCACAACTTAATATGCAATTGTATTTCCAAAGTTCATAAGTAATTTGAACCATGTTGAAAACCACAAAACAAAATATATGAAATAACTTGTTTCTATCATTTAATCGATTAAAAAGGCAAAAGAAAATTAATACCACTGCATCACTGAATGTCCTGTATATATCATTTCATTAGCAAATTGATATGGAGTAATATGAGCATCACTTGTAACAAGTCAAATATTACAAAAGTTGAGGATTAAATAACCTTTGATGGTTATGCTAAGTAGACCTATCCAAACCCGTGCTTACTAGGAGGCTCTAAGTTGTCGGGCTGCCCAGGCAGAGCTATATTGACCCCGCCAAAATACTTGGCTCTGTCTTAGGAGAACAAAATTTGTCCTTTAGCGGGTCTGCTATGCATTTATTAGGCATGCATGTTAGTGCACAGGACCATGTCAGAGCATTCCTGACACATGCCCAGGGTAACCATCTGTCATGTGGATATTTTCTAACAATCTTGGAGGACCATAAATGACGTGATTTTGCCTCATTGGAGGGGATTTGAGGACGGTACTACTGTCAGCCAAGTTGTTAGACCTATGGAATTACTCTTATACCCTCTATCTAATAAGCTATATATACCTCATTCATTTTCATTTCCAGAGTTAGCTTGCGTTCTATCTTTACATATATTGTCACGTACATTCTTGCATTATATTCAGTCTACTTTGAACTGACTTGAGCATCGGAGTCTTTCCCTGGAGAACCCCAACCTTTTCTCCGGGTTTGTTTTACAGGAGATCTGATGTGTCAGACCTCAGACGAAGCTTACTCTACAACGTTTGACACCACAATCAAGGTATGAACTCCAAATCTCTTGGAGCCTTCATTCTCATTTTCTTTATTTGTTGTGAATTGATTCTCAATCCAACAGCTGGCGCCGTTTGTGGGAAAGTGGCCGAGAAGAGGACGTTAATTCCTTCTCCTCAAAGTTATTTTTTGGCAAAGTCATGGAGATGAAACTAATAAAAATGCAAGAAATCATAGCGATGAAGTCAACTTAAATAAAATCACGACGATGAAGCCAACTTAAATAAATCATGTCGATGAAGCCAAATTTAAATAAATCCCAACGATGAATCCATATTATGAAAAAATCATGGCGATGAAGCCAACACCTTGATCGGATCATGGCGATGAAGCCAAAACTAATTGTTTTACCGATTACTTGTCTCTTTTTACTCAACCTTCAGAGTACTCTTCCTCGTCGATTATGTGGGGAATGAGTATTTTTGAAGGGATTTGAGCTTTAACGTTGAATGAGTCAGACCCAATAAGTCCTAGCACCACTAGGCAAATGTATGTATACCTAGACGGAAGTCCTGACAATCCTAGGCACCACTTCCGGTCAGACCTCTGAAAAATGATACGTAAGATGCTCTGCTAATTGAAAATCTAAAATATCGAAAACTTTCAAAGATTGCTGGCGCATATGAAATGTCTCTTGGCAGACCTTGAAGCAGAATGGCTAATCCATCAAGAGAGCATCTGCAAAGTGATAATCCAGAGCCTCGCATCTCGCGAGAAGAGATGCCAGAAGCATGGGCTGCAAAGATAGCGGGCATGATCAAGCAAACCTTAACAGAGGCTGGGGTGATTCCTAACACGCCCGATAGTCGCATCCCACCTCAGCGGCAGGAAATACCTAAGGCCAAACCCACACGTGAAAAATCACCGATTGTTGAGGAGATTTTGGGAGATGAGAGTCATGATACATCGTATAAGCCAATTACAGACTCTGTTGCTAGCCTTGAGGCATGGAAAACCATTACTGAACAACATAAAAAGATGGAGAAATAGTAGGCTCAGATGGAGGCTCTGTTGAAGGAAGTGGAAGAACTCAAAAAGGCTCTGCTATGGAGGTACAGTCAGAGCAGAACACTCCTTACAGTCGAACGGTTACAGACCGAACTAAGCCCCCACCGAGAAGAGAAAACAGACTTATACAGCTCATAAGGTCTAATAGTCATTTTTCAGAATAAATACAATTAGATCCAATGTTAGGAAATTTGAGACCCACATGTGGAATACCAAAGCAACAGTGATCCAAATGAGCATTTGATGCGATTCGACTACATAGCCCTCTTGCACCAGTACTCAGAGGGGGTGAAGTGCATGGTCTTCTTAACCACCTCGACAGGTCATGCCCAGTAATGGTTCAGACAATTGCTAGCAAATTCCATTTTTTATTTCAAAGATTTGAGAAAACTTTTCTCGCACCAATTTACTAGTGCAAAAAGAACTACTAGAAGCTCGCTATATCTGACTACGATCAAACAACATTAGCAAGAGTCGTTGAGAGAATATCTCATGTGATTCAACTTGGCAGTACCTAGGCTCCAGGTGTGCGCCCAGCGATTAAGGTGCACGTGATAAACACTCATTTTATATATTTTTATTGATGTGATTGATATCATATAGTATCGGATTTTAGAGTATTTCATGTCGTTTTTCTATTGTTTTAGCATTTTGTGTTCCTTTTATTTTTTGTCGTGTTTTATGGGTATTGGTGCATAAATGAGTTGATTTGGGAGTCCAATGATGTAACCAAGGTGTAAAGATACATAACGGGCCAATAATTGGATCAAGAGTCGAAGCCCAAGTGCACAAGACTCGAGAAAAGGAAGAAACACCGAAGAACAGCAAGTTCGGCGGACCCGAGTTTCGGTCGCCGAACTCAAGGCCAAAAATGTTAGCGATCGCCGTGGGATCGCCGTGAGAAACAACAAGTACGACGACCGAGACTGCGATCGCCATTCTTGCAGAAAAATAGGTGTGAAAACGGTGATCCCAGACGGCGATCGCCGTTTCCACCCACGTTTCTCGTTTTTCAGTTTTTCGATGGGATTTTTAACCTTATCTCTTATTCACGCCCAATACACTATATAAGGGCTTCATTCTAGAGCCCTGGGGTTTTTTCTATTCCATTCCATTCATAAATTTAGATTCTAGATTAGTTTTTTTACATTCTGGAGGAGAAATTGCGACCAAGGATTGACAACCCGAAGATCAAGATTTCTACAAAGGGGTTTTTGATGTTCTCTTACTTTTTCTTAGTTTTTAGTTTCATTATGTGTAGCTAAACTCTTTGAGATTCTAAGGATTTTGTAAGACCTATTTTAATTAATGGATTCGTTTTAATTCTTAATTCGCCTTCCTATGCTTGTTTGTGATTTATGATTTTAATTCTCATGCTTTGATAATTGGCCACTAGTATTGTATGCAAGTTATGATTTTGATGTCTTATCCAGAATTGAATTCATAGCCGATCCCATAGATCACAATACATGGTTCCCCTTGAGACCTAGCGGAGATAGGAGAACTGTAGGAGGAGATTCTTTGTGTGCTTTTTGTAACTGATTTAATTCTCTTGAAACCTAGCGGAGATAAGAATTAAATTGACCCAATATCATAGACTGCCCTATCCGGGAGTATGTGGTTATTCATGCGAACCTTCATATGCATTAGGATTAAAATTGGTAATTAGATTTAATTGTTGAATCCGTTGATTGAAGTAGTGTCAATACATTATCCTTGGAATCTTCTCATCATTATTCGTTTATTCTATTCTTGTTTTCGTATTTGATTTGATCCCATATTCATATTTGTGTTTTGCCTAGATAATAATTGGATTTCTATTTGAATTATTCAGTGTGTTTTTGTTTATCAGTCCTTGTGGATACGATACTCTGCTTGCTCTATTCTATACCTATTTTTGTGTTTAAAATAGTGCGATCAGCACGCATTTACGGAAGGCTGCACTCGAGAAACTTAACAAGGAGGGTCACCTCCTCGAATATGTGAATTTTTTTTTGACATAAATTACAAGTGGAGAGGGGAAGAAGATAAGGGAAAGGCTCTTGAGTAGCCTCCTGCTCTGCTAGAGCCCAATCAGACCCGACGAGGAACCATTAACATGATTTATGGTGGTCCTACATCGGGAGATTCGAACAGAGTAAGAAAATCATATGTTAGAGAAAGCATGTTCGCCAAGGAACATGTCGTAATGAAAATACAGGAGGCTCAAATCTGCCCAGATATTTCTTTTGGCTCTGATGATTGCAGACCTATCGCGAGACGGAATGATGACACTCTTGTCATCATGGAAGGTATTGAGAACTACGACGTGAAAATAGTGTTTATGGACACAAGAAGTGCAATAAATGTAATTTTGCTGAATGCTTCAGATAGTTACAGTCAGAGGCAGATCTTAGACCTGTCGCAACTACCTTGCATGGATTTGCGAGAGAAATGGTTATGCCATTTGATTTCGTAACTCTAATGCTGACCCTAGGGGAGGATGGCGTAAAAATGGACAGACTAGTCATTTTCTTCATTGTGGGCACGCCCTTTGCATACAAAGTGATTAGCGGCACACCTGCACTTAATACTTTTCAAGCCTTAGTCTTCACCTACTACATGAAATGAAATTTCCAGTGGGAGACATGATTGGACAGGCCATAGGCTGCAAGGATATGTTACAAAAAGGTCATCTACAATTTGTTAAAGAAGGAAAGACAAAGAGGAAGACCACTCTTGCGAATGAGCTATGTCATCGGGCAGAAGTGAGAGATGAAAAGAGGAAAAAGAAAGAAACAGGTGCAGAAAAAGCATCCCCTCAGCAGATGCATCCCGTTGACGACCTTATGAGTGTAGAGCTCTACCCGCAGTGCACGGAATACATGACAGATGTTGGGACACAAATGATCAGACCTCACAAGGGTCAGCACGAATGTGGCGATGCATTGCCTCAACGTTGATCCTGCAACAAAACTTATACAACAGAAGCTGCGTCAATTTGGTCCTGAAAAAGAACATGCTATCCGTGAGGAAGTCAAGAAACTCATGGAGGCCTGCCATATCCGTGTGCCTTTGGGGTCTGCGTGGGAACTTCTGGCTATACTAGCATGCCTTTTGGTCTGAAAAATGCAGGTGCTACCTACTAACAAATGTTGGACACGGTTTTCTAGAACCAAATAGGCCAAAATATGCAAGTGTATGTGGACGACATGCTCGTCAAAAGCATTGAGGAACAGATCCACGCTGCATACCTTGAGGAGGTCTTCTCGATGGCTAGAAAATTTGGTCTAACAATGATCCCCGCCAAATGTGCTTTTGGCGTCAGATCGTGAAAATTCATAGGATACTTGGTGACCCCCAAAGGAATTAAAGTTAACAAAGCTAAGGTACAAGTAGTCCTAGACATGGCACTGCCTCGAACCATAAGAGAAATACAGAAGATCAACAGAATAACTGCAGCTCTGAGCAAATTCATATCCAAATCTGCAGAGTGTAGCCCACTTCTTTTCATAATTCTGCGAAAATGTGCTAAATTTGAATGGTCAGAGGAGTTCCAGAAAGTGTTCCAAGAGTTGAAAGAGAATTTGACGAATCTGTCTCTGCTCACAAAGCCAGAGCCAAGCGAAGAGTTGTTCTTGTATTTTGCCGTTGGAAAATCCTCAGTTAGTGTTGTGATGTTAAGGGAGAAAGACAACCAGTAGAAACCAATTTACTATGATAGCAAGATGATACAAGGTCCGGAGCTGAGATACTCAGACGTCGAAAAGGAAACTCTGACCATTATGGTGGCCGCAAGAACGATAAGACCTTATTTTTTTTTATCTATTTGCATCGCTTTTTTATTTGTTCGAATTGATGAGTATTTAGTCAAAGTGAGCTACTTGTTTCTGTGATCTCTAAGTGACGTGGCATGATGATAGAAAGATTGATCTCATGAACGATTTGAAGTCCTGTCAAGAATGCATGTCATGTTAGATTTTCTCCCATAGATATTCTAGACTAAGTTATGCTTGAGGACAAACAAAGTTTTGTGTGTGGATGAGTTGTTTAGCCTATTTTTTGTCGCGTAGGCCTGCGCTCTTATTGGCTTTATTCTTGTATTTTCCCCGTCTTTTATATTAGTTGGGCTCAAATTATGTATTATCTTGTCTTTCAGCATCACAAGCCCAACACATGTGAATCAGGATGCGAAAAGGATCAAAGAAGCACAAAAGGAAACCACGGGAAAACGTGTAGCCAGGTCAGTGACCGTACACACCCGCGGCCGTTGACCACGGCTCACGGGAGTCTAGCCGAAGCAGCATGCGAAACACTGAGCGCCAGGGTCAGCGACTGCTGGCACCTCAGCGGCCATTGACACCAGCGGCTGGCTCGGGGGACGGGCGCAACGGCCGCGCGCAGAACCTTATAACAACCTAGTCAGCGGTTGTTGACCTTACGCGACCGCTGGCCTGACGAGTTATATATATAGGCGACGCGATTTCAAACCTCGTAACCTCTACTTTTTGAATTTCCACTCGTTTCCTACGGTTCTAGGGAGCGAGATTATTCTGTCCAGTACTTAGATTAGTTGATTTCCATCTTCGTTTTAGTTTAGTATTTCAATTTCGAAGATTAGTCATTCGCAACATGCATTCCGTCGTTTCAATTTCAAGTTCTTCATTGTGGATTCATCACTTTTCAATTCAAGACCTGATTTGATTTAATCAATTGTTCTTC
>JAPKLX010000113.1:257393-309967 GCA_026898415.1 Leonotis leonurus | reverse complement strand
TTCTTTATTGCTTTCTTGATTCCATAGATTTAAATTATGATTGCTTTCATTTCCATTAGATTAAGGTTTAATTTCTTTCTTTAAGTTCATGATAAAAGACATTAGATTAAGGTTTAATTGATTTTTTTTAGTTCATTATAAAAGACATTAGATTAAGGTTTAATTGTTTTCTTTTAGTTCATGATAAAAGATACTCCCTCCGTCCAGCTAAAGTTGGCCCCTTTTATATTCAAATGAGTGTGTTATAATAATGAAAGGGGTCAACTTTAGCGGGACGGAGGGAGTATTAGATTAAGGTTTAATTGCTTTCTTTTAATCTTTCCAGTACTTAGATTAGTTGATTTCCTTCTCCGTTTTAGTTTAGTATTTCAATTTCGAATATTAGTCATTCGCAACATGCATTCCGTCGTTTCAATTTCAAGTTCTTCATTGTGGATTAATCACTTTTCAATTCAAGACCTGATTTGATTTAATCAATTGTTCTTCAATTCCTTGATACGCAATGAATGAATTTAATTGCTCTTTGATTTACGATTCGTTTCTTTATTGCTTTCTTGATTCCATAGATTTAAATTATGATTGCTTTTAGTTCCATTAGATTATTAAGGTTTAATTGGTTTCTTTTAGTTCATGTCTTTTAATTAATTTCGTTTAAGAAAGCAATAACGAAAGCAATTAAACATGGTCGATGTTTGGAAATATTGATAAGGTTCCAAAACCTCCCTAAAAGATGGTCTAAGTCCAAAGACTTAGGTTTAGTCTTAGTATTTGTTTCGAAGAACTCATAGTTAGAGAGTTTAGTTTACAAGTACATCCATCACAAACCAAAGATTGGAGAACTGAAATCTGAAAGTTAAATAGTGTATAATGACGAATATCATATTGTAGTTATACTTAAGGGAAAGACTCTAAAGTATTATAAACTAAAAGTAGCATTGATAATCAACGAAAAGTCAAAAAATGTTAAGTATATTTCTGAAAATTTGAAGTCAACTACAAACTGATAGTTCACGTAGGGTTGTACTTTCAAACTTACTACAATTAGGGATTTTCACATAAGGATTAGATCTCAAAATCTTCCTACAAAATCTTGATTGCAGACAACAAAAATGGTAACAAGGACAAATTCCCAACATAAAGAATTTCAATGAATCGCAACTCGATCCCTCCAATGGCTACATCCATGATATATATATATATATATATATATATAACTCAACACTTTGACGTTTTCTTATACCTACTTTGGAGCAGATCGAGAGAGTCGACCTGACTTGTCAATATACAAATCAATGAGATGCTCAATCATATTAATATGAAACAACTCTGTTAGGAACCTTTTTGTTGTTGCTAAAACTGTTAGTTTGGTTATGATGATGCTTGCGAAACCATTATAGTGTTGAGATGTTTGATTCATTCTGTGTGCGTATTCATTGTTATGTGATGCTTAGGATTTATATTTTAATATCTAGCATAGTTAGATTTTGCAGAAGACTAAGTGTAAAAGGCAAAGATCGATGAAAGACAGATAGTGTCCATAGGTAGTCTTCTGTGTTCTTCATAATAGATCAACTAACATGTAAAGATAAGGTATTAATATAATAACTTAGTCTATGGAGCTTGATCTTATTTAGTTTATGTATTAGAGCATATGATCAATTTGTAAGGACAGATCGTGAGTCACGATCTGTTGTCATAGGATCATGATGTTGTAAAAGATTAAGTCAAAATGTAAAGATAGAACGTGAATAACGTTCTGTCCATAAGACTTAATATGTGTTCTGTTTAGACTTTGCTTTAGGAGCATTCACAGCACAGAAGCACGAATGGAGAGAACATATGATCAGCACAGAACGTGGTGATGCAGAACAGCTCACTACCCAGAAAACGAGGCCATTTCACAAAAGACCAGAGGACAGAATAGCATAACATGATTTCAACAGAACTCAGAAGATCCACCAGATCAAGAGGCGGTTCAAAAAGTAGAACGAATGAATCAATCTATGTCAAACAGATTGATCAACAGAACGTGAGGAAACAACTCAAGGTTTATCAAAGGAACAGAACGTAAGTCACATTCTGGTCCTATCCCAATCTGTACTAAACTTAGAATAGTTAAGATGTTGAATTGTAAAGAAGCAGAACATGAGTCATGTTCTGTATCTATAGAGCATCTACCTTAGATGTTGGTCCCGAAAGAGCAAGGTTTGGTGTATGGGGGGGGGGGGGGGGGGGGGAAAAAACCAAATACAAACTTTTCAGTTTACTTGACTAATTTACTAGAGAGATTAAGCTTTCTCGAAGGGAGATTGCTTAGTTTGACAGACCAGGTTGACAACCAGATCGACAAGTGATCTGTCCAGACATGTCTCTCTCGTGAATTACACTTAGCTGATAGCAAGAGTGATCTTGTTATCAAACAGGGTATAGTGTGCGGAATATGGTGGCCTTAGTCAGTTGCTCTTATTAGAAAACCTTTGTAAAATACTTAGCCGAATAGATTAGAGGTTGATTAAATCAATTCAAGTTGAATGAGAGTGTATGGTTAGTGAATAAATAACTTAAATAAAAAATGCGTAAAGTAAATAACACAGTTGTTTTTACGTGGTTTGGGAAACTCCCTACGTCCACGGTCCAATCCAAACTAGATTGGTTATCCACTACTAGGATACTCTCTTCTTTATACTCGCTGAGAACGAGCCACAAGTTTCAATCACAACTAGAGTGAAACTTATTCACGAATAGGGTCGTGTCCCTTACAACTTGCAGATAAATCTGCTACAAGATACCATGAAGAGCCCATTTTTCATGCTCTTTTTGAGCTTATCTAGGTGTAGATCGAGTCTTCTTTTCTTTGTTTTTGTGTCTTCGTGTTTGGGAGGACACACTTTTGTGAGACAGGTAGTTGGGAAGAGTCTTGGGCAAGTCAGGCCACATTCCGTGAAAGAGGCAAATTCCAGGCGTTGCAACACCTTGAGCAAGGAACATCTATGCTTAAGACAATGTACCGTGCGGGATCTGAACCTGACATTTCAAAGCTGGAGGCGAGGTTTCTTGAGCAACATCTTGGGAAAGCCGTTCGGAGACTCTCTGTGCCCAAGATGAAGTACCTGGCGAACGAGGAGATGAAAAGGAAAGATTTGACGAGATCTTTAGAGGAGCGGATGCAAATGCTAACCGCGGAGCACAAACAAGGAAATATATATTTTCTTTACCCTACCACAACTACATAAGGAAAGAATCAAGGTGGTCAACTACTGGAGATACTAGGGATCCACTCAATAAGGAAAGAAGATCTTCCATACAGACCCAAGCCGCCACCAAGACGAGTTAGATCCTGAGCAAGACGATGCACAAGTCAAGACCTTGAGCAAGACAACCAGGGTCGGACCTGATAGTAAGCATAGCATGCCTTTGCTTAGGGCCCCAAATTTTTAGGGGCCCGTTTTTTTATATTATACATATATTATAATGAAATTATTAAAAATAAAATAAAATTATTTGTTTTAATTAATCTGAAAAAGATGAAATACATTTTATATTTTTTCTTAAATTTATTTTTATTGTAATACAAGAATAATTGATGAATAAATTTATTTTTATTGTGATAAAAGATGCTTCCCAAGTATATGTTTGGTATTCATAATGAAAAAAAAAATTAAGGATGATCAAGTATTCTCAAAAAAATAAATAAATAGATCAGGTCATTTAAGTTAGCGATATTGATAAATATTTCAAATTTAAGAGACAAAAAGAATCACGTCAAAAAAATTTGAAAAAGAAAAGATTATTAAATATCTTGAACCATATTTATACAGGGTCTGTGTTTAATCTTTTGCTTAGGGCCCTGTAATACTCAAGACCGGCCCTGAAGACAACGGGGAGAACGTTCGTCCAGAATACTTTATGCTACTTGGAGAAGCTTGGAGCAGAAGAAAAAGAGTTCAAGCAAGTTGGAAGGCAAGGTGCATACACCGCATGTCTTGACCATGTCCTTGGGCAAGGTGCGGAAGATCCTGACAGCCGCGAGAAAAATAAGGAAAGAGATCTTTATTTCCTTATACAATGGATATGCACGATTTGGACCTCATTGATGATAGGGATGGATATATTTGGATATGTTTATGCAAGGAAAGAAATCCCTTGAAACCCTAACTTGCTCAGAACGTCATGTGTCTGGCCCACATCCCACTCCAGCTTCTATATAAAGCCTTGACAGTGGAGGAGAGCCGCTGCTGCACGAACCACTCACACACTTCGTTCTTTTTCTTAGTGTATTACAAGATTAATGTTTTGAGAGTCTAAGAGAGGAAGAAACGAAGCCTTCGGGAAAATTTTATTTTTCTTATATTTATTTGCCTTGGTCAGGGTTGGTCCTGCCATGGATTGTTTTTCGTGTTCTACATATTTGTAGTACGTTTCCTTTTATCTTTTCTTTTTCGTTTCTTTTATTTATGTCTAGGTAATTTTAATACTTGGTTTGGGTTAAACAAGTTTAGCTAAGATCAACTTATCATTGTGAGGTCTAACTTGGCCAACATATAAGTTGCATGTGTGTGTTCCTAAAGCGCTGGATCTGATTCTTATACAACTTGATCAAGTCCTCGGTGTTGTCCAGCCGGTAGCAGTCTTGGGCAAGATCAGGTTACTACTACGAACTGAAAACTCCAAGTGTTAGCGACTCCCTGCTTGCCAGTCAGAGGGATCATCGCGGTGATGTAGGTGGGGACGCCATGGGACGGGCGTCTGAGATGGTGTGCCCATGGTTGTTGTGTTCCCCGCAAATGCCTATTTGGGTATGCTGGAGTAAGCTTGGTCCAAGAGCAATCTTGGGCAAGGGGGATAAGGGGATGAGTAACCCTTACCTTCTGGGCTGAAAAGGTATGCTGGGTGGGGCTTCGGTGGCTACGTGACGATTAAAAAGGGGCTGCCTGAGTGATGCGTTCGGGTGGTAGGAGTAAAACTTCATTCTTACGCTCGCCTTCAACCAATAACATGTGTATGCAACGAGAATCTTTGCACCGATGATCAAGGCGTAACAAGTTGAACCCCAAGCCAAGTATCTTTTTTGCTTTTTACTTTTCTTTTGTTTTCTTTCAGGTCTTGGTTACTTCCCTACCCGAGGCAGGACCCCCATAAAATATATAAATCGTGACAGAGAGAGAGGGTACACCAACTCCCTGTGGGATCAACCCTGTACTTGCCACTAGCGGAACCTAGTGAAGAGTGTAGGTATTATAAATTTATCTTGACTCGGTGATGACGACTGAGCCCCGTCATACCTCCACGTTAATACACTAGAAAACTACTAGCTAGCATCGATATCTTCCTCCTTCTTCTTCTCGATAAGAAAGACTTAAATCGAGGTTGGTGTGATTTCGATCACGAACGACTCGAACATATTCTGGAATTTAAAATCTCCTCGTTGAATGCTTCAATGGTAGAGTAGATTTCTTGGTAGAGTTTCAGCTTGTAAGTATGCGTTTAGTTCGTGATTTCGTAACTCCTCCAGATGTTGTTCGAAGTTTTTATAGGTGTAGAATCAAAATTCTAACCGTTGGGTTGATTGGTGTACATTAAATGATGATTGTCAATCAAAGGTGTGAATCCCATATTTAATCTTCTTGCCTTGTAGGAATGGTTGACTGAATCTCTTGATTATGGAAAGCAGACAGCTTGATTGATCTCTTTCCTTTCTTCTAGCTTTGATTGATTCTCCTTCTATCTTTGATCTCTAATTGATTAGCTTTCCTTCTACGAGAGATCTGCTAACGTGGCAAGAATGATGGGATTCTCTCTAAGTACATCAGGTGACGTGTTGTATACCAGATGACTTAGAAGAATATCAGATGACTATGAAACATCAGATGACTCACTGCAATCTGAGTTTGAATAATCCCAATCCAGGTGATCTTGTAAGGGACAGGTTCACTCCTCCAAGCTCGTTTGGTCTAACAGAACAAGTTCACTACCAGCGAGGTGATTTGGTCTAAAGTTGCTCCAAAAGATGGTTGTAATGTCTGGGTAAATCCAGATTGTGTCCAGATCGAGTGACCTTCTCCAGGTGATCTGCTTGCACAGGTGAGCTGGTCTTCTCCTTCAACTTCAGAAGACTATCTAACCAGATGACTTCTTATAGGACAGAATACTAAAAAGTATTTGAGTCCTTTATAATTTAAGTCATCAGCTACCTGGTCTAAAAACAGCTTGCTCTCTATCAGGTTCATTGATAAATAAATGATCTTCCTATTACATGTTGAGCAATCTGGATCTAGCAAACAGAACATAATTAAATATAAGTGTGTTTCGAAAGAACATCATCAAAACTTAAATTTTGTGAGGGTTCCCAACAATTTCTCCCTTTTTGATGATGTCGAAACCACACTTTACAAATAACCCTAAGATAAAGCATTAAAAGCTATCTGGTTTAAAATACCAGAAGAGTTAAAGTTTCGTTATAATTTATAACGAGTAAAAGCATTAAAGAGTTCTGGACAATGAGATGTTGTCATCAGATAACCCATTCATATATATATAACAGATCAAATCAGTTACAAGTTAAATGATGTTACGTCCAGAATAGCTCAAAATACAATTCAACAGATAGCAATAAGAAATACGAATATCTAACCAAACCATCTGCTAAATTTTGATTTCTTTGCCTCCTTCTGTTTCTCCTTCTGTGCATCAGATGACAATTGAACACTTTCATAGATCCCATTTCTTATCCTGGCGTAATTGGGATCATGATTGCCGATCTTAAATCCTTTCGCCTTCGCAATCATGTTGATGCAGTTGAGAATGTATGTCCTATCTGGTGTTGAGCTACCTCGAATTAGAGGACATTGCATAAATTCTCTTTCTGGTGCTCTGATCTGTATTTTTGCATCTCGTGCGGCTGTCCTTACCCTCTGAATCAGCTCATTCTCTTTTTGATCATTCAGATATCTTTGGAAATCTTCATTAGCTATCTGTTCTGAGTATGCAGGTTCCTTCAAAAAGTATCTGTTGAGCACAAAACCAGTCTTGATGACTTCCCAATCGTTCTGATCATCATCTGATACCCAAGGGTCTCTTGGTGTTTTCCTCTCTAAGAACAGATTCCATGCTTTGAATGGTGCCTCCTTCTTCTTCTGAGCTGTAGATTGGGTAGATGGTGATAGTTGATCTGATCTTGGTGGAGAGAAAGGCGTCTGGAAAGCCTTCTCCCTTTCTGCTCTCTTAGCTTCCTTAATTGAGAAGAAACGTGATTGTCTGATTGGTTTCTCCTAACTTGTTCTACAATCTGTTGTTGACTGTACTTACAGTCTTATCATATGTGCCCTGGAGACTTTCCATCTCGTTTATTCATAAGGACTGGTGGTGGAACTCATCTGCTATGGGATACAACTCGTCTGATAGAGCTTTCTTGAGATGAGTCTTCATAAGTCCATAAAATCGTTCCTTTTCAAACACAGCTAACTGCTTGTGCAGTTCAGTAGCTGTTGATTCATTGATTTCTGCTTTGATAGTAGAAGTCTTCTCCTTTACAGCTTCATCTATCAGTTCATTTTCCTTTCCAGCGAACTCTGAGACCAGAATGTGAATATCTTTAACCTTTTTATCTATGCCCTCTAGGCGAAAGTTAAGCTTCTCTTTAGCTGCGTCAGCTGCATCACGATCATCATCCATCCTCTTGGTGAGATCCTTGTTTATGTCTCGGATCTTTCTCCTAAGATCCTTGTCCATGTCATTCACATAGTCCTTTTGGTGCTGGTTGAAGTCAGCAAGGACTTTGGTTGCCTTCTCTTGGATTTCATTGCAAGTATCTGTCAGATGATCTTGGACTCTGAGGTTAATCAGATCATCAACTTGTTCATTTGTATAGGGTCTGGGCTCCCTCTCCAATAATTTTTCCAGATCTGTAAAAGCCACATGTTTCTTCGGCTTAGCTGCTGCACCAGGCGTGTAAATTTCATTGGTTGCCTTTCCGCCAATGACCTGGCCAGCAGGATCCTCTTCAACTGGATCCAGGATCACAGTTGGGACTTTCTTCGTTCTCTTCTTTGGTTGATCTTCTCCATCAGATGTGTGCTCCGGTTGAGCAGAAGGTTGATTTGCTACAGTAGCTGGCTGGTCTGGATCAGTTGTCTGTTGAGCTACCTCAACTTGTGTTGATTTGTCTGGTATATTGGAAGTATTGGGCTGTTCTGGTTTGTTTGAGGTGTTGGACTGGTCAGTGTGTACTTCTCCTTGTTCCGACATTTCCACATCTGCACCAGATGGCTCTGCTCTCTCTTCCTCTTCTGCTTCATCATCAGTATCCTCTACACTGTTGAAAAAAAACCATTTTATCCACATAAAATGATTTCAAATCAATGTTTAGTTGTTTGTCTTCGTGTTTGGATATGACCAGAATTTGTTAATGGTAACACTCCCTCATCTCTGGTACAGAAGCCACTTGAAAAATGCTTGAAAGAGTTACTTCCTCGATCTTCAACTCTTCTATGGTTCTAACATTGACCAATGCATCAAGGACGTAGTACTCGCTGTCCTTGATTAGTAAATACAACTTTACACGTCGAGTTGTGTTTAGCCACTTTTTGTTCGTCTAAACTCGTACTTTCCGCATATTTATTCGTATCGTTTTCCGCCTTTACATGATGTTTTGGCTCGATTTATATTTCATTTTATGTTTCATGATCACTATTCTAAACGAGTGTTAAAATTGGAAAAGAGACGAGAAAGGATCGAGAAATGACGAATGGGTGAAGTCTAGTGCCGAGAGCACTAGTCAGCGGTTGCGTAGCCTTAAGCGGCCGTTGACTAGGCTTTGATGTCCCAGGACAAGCCACGGCCGAGCCAGACGCCGAGCCAGCGCCAAGCCCGGGCCAGTGACCGCTGACACCTCAGCGGCCGCTGACCCCAGCGGCTGACCCGGGCCTGGCCTAACCATATCAGCGGAGGACACAGAACCACCAGGGTCAGCTGTCGCTGACCTTTGAGCGGCCGCTGACAGACCCTTTCGGCTATAAACACTCATTTTGCATGATCTTAATGATGCTTTTCTCCGCTTTTATTGCTTTGTTTTTGTGTGTTTCGTATTCGTTTCCGTTGTTTTAGTGTTTTGTGTTGGTTTTATGTTTTGTTTTGTCTTTTCGAGTTTTTATAGGTTTTGGAGATAC
Source organism: Leonotis leonurus (assembly GCA_026898415.1). Classification (NCBI taxonomy): domain Eukaryota; kingdom Viridiplantae; phylum Streptophyta; class Magnoliopsida; order Lamiales; family Lamiaceae; genus Leonotis; species Leonotis leonurus. The sequence goes on along the minus strand of JAPKLX010000113.1, from coordinate 300,803 downwards.
ATTGAGACGTGTTGGAAGCATAAAGGCGTAGCCGAGATGAAGAGATGTGTGTCGGGATAAATAATAAGTCACAAGACGAGGCACGAGTGCACGGGGCACGAAAAATCACGCCCGGAGGAGAAGCAGCAATATCGGCGACCCAGGATCGGCGGTCGTCGATCTCACGCACAAACTTCGGCGACCGCCGTTCTGGTCGCCGAAGTTGCTGGTGTCCATCCCGAGCTGGATCGGCGATCGCCGATATTAAGGCGTGACTTCGGCGACCCAGGTCTTGGTCGCCGAAGTCACTCGCGTAGGCATTATTTCCTTGTTTTTCTTAGTTTATTTCCATGTTTTGATGTATTCTACCCTAAACTATATAAAGGGTGTTCATTCTAAACCCTAGCAACCTTTTGCCTCCCTCTAGAACTCTATACACTTTTATTTTACATCTTTTATTCTAGCCATTGTTCTAGCATTATTTTGGAGTTTTTGTTCTAAATTCTTGGCGGAGAGTTCGTGATCAAGGATTGACAACCCGACGTCGCTGCTCTGCAAAAGGGGTTTATGTTATTTTATTTATATTTCAATTCATTGTTCAATTTTATTATGAGTGGCTAGTTTATTTGTGATTCTAGGGGATTTGTAAGACCTATTTCTTTTGATGGATTCGTAATATTAATTCCTAATTTTCCTTCCTATGCTTGTTTGTGATCTATGATTTTAATTCTCATGTTTTGTTAACTGGCCATTATTATTGCATGCAAGTTATGTTTTTGATGTCTTATCCGGAATTGAATTCATAGCCGACCCCATAGATTGCAATACATGTTTCTTCTTGAAACCTAGCGGAGATAGGAGAACTGTAGGAGGATATTCTTTGTGTGCTTTTTGTAACTGATTTGATTCTCTTGAGACCTAGCGGATATAGGAATTAAATTAGCCCACTATCATAGACTGCCCTATCCGGGAGTATGTGGTTAATTATGCGAACCTTCACATGCATTAGGATTAAAATATGGTAGTTAGATTTAATTGATTGAATCCATTAATTGATTGAATCCATTAATTGATTTAGTGTTCATACATCTCCCCTGGAATCCTCTCTTTTATTAATTTGTTATCCGTATAATTGTTTGATTATTATCAGTTGCTTTTGTCTTTATTCGTTTACTTCAAGTATATCGGCTGGAAATATTCTTCGTGCCCGTTACTGAGTCCCTTTATCGGACAGTGGGTCTGGTCTAAACAACGCCACGTACTGAAGGTTATTTTATTCTAGTTTTCGTTTTTGATTTGATCAACTTATCACTTGTTTGATTTGCCTAGATAATAATTGGGTATTTGTGTGAATTAATCAGTGTGTTTTCGTGTATCAGTCCATGTGGATACGATACTCTGCTTGCTCTATGTTATACCTATTTTTGTGTTTAAAATAGTGCGATCAGGCTTAGAAATATCAATAGTTGGGCCGATAATTAAATCTAACGGGCCGAATTTTAGAAACACCTACTGGGCCGAGAATTTAATTATAACAGGTTTAAGTTAATATAATACATGGGCAATTGTGATTAAATTAAGAATGAGCTCACTTAATTTATTTAAATGGACTAGTTAGCACTCTAATAGATCAAGAATTAGATTTATTTAGTAGGACTAAGTCCAAGAATAAAATACAAGTATTGAAATTAGAGAAATTTGATTTATTAATTAGAATTTAAATTTGTTTAACTTTAATTAATAATGATTAAATAGGATTGATTATTATTTGGATTATTTAAATCTTATTTATTAATTGATTAATAATTATGGTACTTAATTAATTTAGTGAACCTAAATTAATTCGCGAAACATGAACATTTTCTAAGAGTCTCTAATTACACGAACTTTACTAGAGTTTCCAATTCTCATGTGGATTTAATTATCTCAATTATATTAATTGCAAACAAACAATTAATTAGTTAGAGAATTAGTTAACGGTTGGTTTCCTTGAACGAAGTTAAGGTCTTAGGAGAAAACTTTAATCTTAGATGCGATTTAGTAGAACATATATGAAATCCTAAAACCTATGAACCTTTATTTATTTACTCAATAGAAATATTCTAAGAACTCGAACATTTCTAAATGCGATTCGTTATCTAAAGGTTCGTCAAAGAAGTGATAGCTAAGGAACAAGAAGGAGAACCAGGTTTACCATCTAATTCTGGTTTCCAGGTGGGTTTACTATAAACTATACTTTTGCTGTAATGAAGCATGTTTTAAGAAAATGTGAAATGATTGTCATGCATAAAATTGTTTGTTTTTATGTGTGACTCCTATCTGTGTTGAACCATTTGAGTAGTCAACGTATGTAATCGATCGGATCTTGAGCCATGTGTTGGTCATGGTTAGTGTACATAGAAGCTGTGGACTGTGAGCCCGTTGGGCCAGTTCCGGTGAAGGGATGCGTTTGCTGAAGAAGGCATTCTTCCCCAGCGTAGTTACAGATATGGATAATACAGGAATGAAAGAAAACGGATCCGTACCAAGTTTATGAAAGGAAAAATGAATGTTTAGTATGCACAAGTTATTTCAAGGTTCTTGTGTGATACTGTTGAATGCATGACGATAAAATATTTTGTTTTCGGCATAACTCACAGAGTACATCAAGTACTCAGCCCTGCTTGTATTTCCAAACACTTGCAGGTTGAACAGGTTTGGCGTTGGCGGATGTGCTGAGAAGTTGGTTGCTTGTCTGTCAAGTTAACATTTTGGAAATAGGTTTATATCTTCATATATAAATCTATTTATTTTAAGTCTTCCGCTGAACTCCGTATTATTATCTTTTGTTATAGTTGACTGGCTTCGTGAACCAGCAATATCGAACCTTATGATATTATGTTATTGACTTTGGTTAACCTTGTCTAATTAGGCCTCTTCTTTCGGACCTTGTATTGAAATTAAGCTTGTGGCCTAAACTCTTTTGTTAAGTAATGCTATCCACTTCATGTGTATTTTGTCCAAGTGTTACTTAAATGTTAAAGTATGAGATTCCACCCTTATGCCCCTTTCTTTCCCGCTTCTTTTATCCAACCCCGAGTCACGCCCCGATCGATCCGTCCTTTGGAAATTGGGGCTGTGACAGGTTGACCCGGTCCTGGCCTAACCATATCATCAGAGGACACAGAATCACCAGGGTCAGCGGTCGCTGACCTTTGAGCGGCCGCTGACCGACCCTTTCGGCTATAGATACTCGGCGAGTTTCTCATTCGATGGACATGTTTTTCAAGTCCTTTTTCCACACCATCTTTCAGCACTACTTCTCAGAAGTTTTTCCTTTCTATTTTAGCACGTCTCGACCTACTGTTCTAGGGTCGAGACTTTGATTTCTAGTTAGTTTTCTAGTTTAGATTTCGTACTCGAAGGATAGCCGATTGCAACATTCTAGTTCATTTTTCGTCTTCAATTTTTGTTGTCGATTTCAGATATTTCCAAGTTATTAATCAAGTTCATTTTCCATCTATTATTCTGAATTCGTTTATTGATTTGGTTCGTTTAATTGTTTTTGCTTTCGGTTTCTTATTTCGTTTATGATTTCCAAGTTACTTGTTTTCTTTTGAGTTCGCATCTTGTTTTCTTAGATAGACTTTTTCATTGCTTTTCATGAGTTTAGATTTTACATGTTTTTTATTAGATTAGATTTTACTTACTTTTCTTATTTACATTCCTCGCCTGGATTTAGAACTTTCAACAATTCTTTTTATTGCTTTCGTTTATGAACAAAGAATTGAATTGCCCTACTAAGTCTTCCTTGAAAATACGAATTGGGTTGGCTTATCATTTCTAAACGACCTCGTTAAGATTGCGAGCGACTCGAAACAATTTTAGTCGAAACAAGTTGCTCCATAGCTCTCTGGTGTAAGGTGAATTCCAGGAAAATCTTCCAAAACAGAGTGATCTGCTTCATTCTCCAGAAGTTGAATCACTTCCTCCGCTTGTCTCCTCTTCTCCGTTTCTTCATCCACTTGCTTCTCTTCTTCCTCACTGATTTTCTCCAATCGATCTGGAGAGTGTGTAGATGTCCTAGCAGGCGAAAAATCCTTCTGCTCCTGCCTAGGATCGTAGGTGTATTCGGGCATAACGTCTTGAGGGATGTGCTCCTCTGGTTGTTCTGCCTCTGGTTCTGGAGAAGCAGGGTGAGCTTTCCTCAATCTCCTCTTCTTCTTTTTAGGTTGCTGTGTAGTAGAAGAAATTTCTGTATCCGAAGAGCTTGCTGCTCTCTTTGTAGGTTGTCTCTTCTCTTTCTTATTCTTGATCTCCTTTTCCTTGGGGGCTGTTTTCTTCTTCTCTTCCCCCTTGGAAGGTGCTACCCATGTGGGATTGAAATTTCCCATCTCCATCAAGTGCCTTAAGTGCACTTCATGCTTGACCTTGTTGAATAAGGCAGGGGATAGGCCAAGTGACATCTCAAGCTGGTACTGTTCCTTAGGTAGAGTGAGCTGGGTGTTGAATGGAATGGCTCCCTTCCATACTTGCTGTTTGAAAAATCTTTCAATCATGTAGCTGATTATGGTAGAATTCCTAAGGTTCCTCTTCACCACCATCTTAATGATCTGGTCGTCATCATCTTTGGTCTCCACAATCAATCTTGCTTCCTTGGCTAACAGATCAAAGAGAATTCTGCTACAGTTAAATTTGAGATTCAAAACCACAGCAGTTAGAATCTTCATCTTTTCTGGTGTGACCTGGTCATAGGACCCACTATGTGTTAGAAAAATCTTCTGCACAAATTCAAACACAAGTTTGAATCCAGCTGCCAGCAACAATCTGTTGAACATCCTCCCAGTGTATGTCATTGGAATGACCATCATCATCTCCACTGCTTCTTGCAGTTGTTCTTTAGTGATCTGCGACAACTCCATCCCCTCGTCCTTCAATCTGTGGGCATGATGGATCATCTGCATGACGTCATATGTAGTCTTGCTTGTTCTATCTACGATAGGCATTAGAACACTTGCTTCATGACCGTCCTTCTCATCATCCCAAGTGAGGTAGAAGGTGGCAACTTGTTTAGGCAGGTACATCTCAGGATGGGATGAAACGATGTTATGGAACCCTAAATAGAGATTTAAGCAGTTAATAATATATAATTATCAACTTCGAAAGCAAAACATATTAACTTTATCAATTCCAGTCAAGAACACGATGAACTTGATATAATATTTCCAGAAATTCTACATATAAGCAGGTATAATATAGATTTCTAAACCATCAATCAAGTAGATAAAACAATAACAGCAAATATATATGATTCATCATATCCTAAACATGTTCAATCTAAGCATATATGGTAAGAAATATAGAGAGAACATATTATACGAATAGGCAGTTACAGAAATTCCAGAAATCTCAAGAACACACATCATGCTTATAAAAACTCCATTAAAGCGCATAAATAGCAGTAAACACAGAGTATAAGCATATATAAACATCAAAAACCTTTGCATTTCTTGACAATTGCAAAAACTTCCTCCAGCTTTTGAAAGCCGTGAGTGTTGAAAACGATAAAGGGTTCGGGTGAAATATGTTTTTGTACTTCGACAACATGTTCAGGGAATTTCAAATAGATTGATGCCATTTTCGAAAAGTTTTGAAGGTTTGAAAGAGGTTTTGCAGAGATTTTGAAAGCTTCAAAGACTGGTAATTGCTTGTGTGTTCGAAAGAGTTTGAGTGAAAGTGAACAGTTAAATCGTAAAACATATATATATATATATATATAGAAAAATATTGAACGGCTTAGATTAAATGATAAGAGATGAAGGGTTGAGATTTAAGTCTCCGTTTTTAGTTTCCCGCTTAGTCTGACTTGGATTCTCGCCTTTAGAGATCTTATGATACACGCGATGGATATCTAGGGTTAGGATTGGCGCGTGTCATTTGTACGATATCTATGTAACTTTCCTTCTCTATATTAGGTAATGATTTACCTCGATTACACTTACCAATACCTGTACAAATCATTGCAATTATGTGAGATTTTATCAAATCTTTGTCAGAAAATAACTTATAGACTAAGATTAAAGCGAAAATTAAATAAGGAATTTATACTAATTTCCGAGTTCCCCCTTGATTAAGGAATATATTATGGAAATTTAATTTTCCACGTGGCACGGCTAATCTGGTCAGTCTAGTCCTTTGCAGTGATCTGTTATCTTGGCAGGTGATCTGGTGTACACGTGATCTGGTACACTGAAGTGATATGTTCATCATATTCCAGTGGGCTGCTTTGCTATCTGCTACCAGTGATCTCCAAAAATGATCTGGTTCCAGCAGACTGTGTTTTGCTTGGTGATTTTGTTAAGTGATCTGGGTCATTGATCAGCTATAGATCTGCTTCCTTCATCCAAGCCTAGCAGTCCTAGTTTTCCACACAGCATCTTGAATCTCTCTTCTGGTAATGTCTTTGTTAGAATATCAGCTCGTTGTACTTCTGTATGTATCTTCTCGATCTGTACATGCTTCATTTCTACATAATCCCTTATAAAGTGATGTCTCACATCCACATGTTTACATCTGGTATGTAGAACTGGATTTTATGTAATTACAATAGCACTCGAGTTGTCACAGAATATAGGAATTTCCTTCACATTCACTTCATAATCCTTCAACTGTTGCTTTAGCCATATTATCTGTGCACAACATCTTCCACATGCCATGTACTCTGCTTCTGTTGTTGATGTAGCCACAGAGGTCTGATTCTTCGAGAACCATGAGATCAGCTTGTTTCCAAGAAACTGACAGGTTCCTGAAGTTGACTTCCTATTGAGCTTATATCCTGCATAATCTGAATCAGAGTAACCTGTTAATTCAAAGTTATCATCACATGGATACCACAAACCTATGTGAGTTGTTCCTTTGAGATATCTCAATATCTTCTTAGCTGCTTCCATGTGTGATTCCTTGGGGTTGGCCTGGTATCTTGTACATACTCCAACTGCAAAAGTAATGTCAGGTCGACTAGCAGTTAGGTATAATAATGAGCCTATGATACCCCTGTATTGAGTTATGTTTGCTGGTTTTCCCTCTGGATCTGGATCAATCTTCCCGTTGGTCTGCATTGGAATCTTGACAGGTTTACTATTCTTGACTCCAAACTTGGTGATCTGGTCCTGTATGTATTTTGCTTGGTTAACAAATATACCATTAGGTAGATGCTTCACCTGCAAACCTAGAAAGAAATTCATCTCGCTTATCATGGACATTTGATATTTATTCTTTATCAGATCAGCAAACTTGTCACACAGGTAACTAGATTGAGATCCTAAAATGATATCATCAACATAGATATGCACTAAAAGGATATGTTCTTTCACTTTGATGATGAATAATGTCTTGTCAACTGAGCCTCTTCGAAAGCCCGACTCCAGCAGAAAGGTTGATAATGTCTCGTACCAAGCTCTTGGTGCTTGCTTCAACCCATAAACTGCTTTAGCCAACCTGTAGACTTTCTGGTCTGAATTGCCCTCTTCAAATCCAGGTGGCTGCTCTACATAGACTTCTTCTTCCAGAATACCATTTAAGAAAGCACTATTGACATCCATCTGGTACACCTTGAACCTCTTGTAAGCTGCATATGCCAAGAATAATCTGATGGCTTCCAATCTGACAACTGGTGCAAACGTTTCATCGAAGTTTATGCCCTCTTGCTGATTATATCCTTTAGCAACTAATCTGGCTTTGTTTCTTTCAACTTCGCCATTCTGGTCGCGCTTGTTCTTGAATACCCATTTAACACCTATAACTCCTTCGTGTTTAGATCTACGAGATGCCACACCTAGTTTCTCTTGGACTCATTAAGCTCTTCTTGCATCGCAACTATCCAATCTAGATCTTGTAGTGCTTCATATGTATCAGATGGCTCAACATGAGATAGGTAACAACTTAGTAAAGCACTCTCTCTATGCATCCTTCTGGTCTTCACACAATCAGATGAGTTCCCAACAATCTGTTCTGGTGGATGATGATCTTGAATCCACTTTCTACGCCTAGACATCTCTTCTTCTGATATCTCAGGTTCTCTTCTGTTGGTTCCTCAAACTCTGGGTGTGCTGTTGAAGTTGCCTGTAAAGGATTTTCATCTTCTATCTCCTGGTTGGCATTCGAGCTGTTGATCTCTCTGGATTCATCAGGTTGACTTTGATCAGGTTCACTATCTTCTTGAACTGGTCTGTCCTGGTTTGATTCAATGTGAGTTGTTCTCCCTTGTTGTGTGCTGGTTTCAGCTATAGGTTGAACATCAATCTCTTCATTTTCACGTGGACTCCAAATCAGAACATCTTCAAGTAATAAGCCTCCTGATCTTCTGGTAGTGATCTGGTTGTGAGCCTGTTCTTCACCTGTTTCTCTGTATTCAAGAATAGTTTCATCAAATACAATATGAGGTGTTACCTCCACAACATGAATCTTCCTATTGTAAACTCGATAAGCTTTGCTAACATCAGAATATCCTAAAAATATTCTAGGGTCAGCTTTGCTATCAAAAGTTTTCAATTGGGATTTCCCATTGTTATGAATGTAACACGTACAACCAAATGTACGAAAATACTTAATCCTTGGTTTTCTGTTGTTCCAGATCTCGTATGGTGTCTTTCCATGTCTGAGAGTGATCACCGATCTGTTCTATGTATAGCACACTGTGTAGATGGCTTCTGCCCAAAACTTCTTTGGCAGATTTGTCTCATTAAGCATGGTACGTGCTGCTTCCTTGAGTGATCTGTTCCGCCTTTCAACAACTTCGTTCTGTTGAGGTGTTCTTGCGGCAGATGTCTGATGAGTAATACCCATCTGGTTGCAGTAAGCTTCAATCTTCTGATTTAGAAACTCCGTTCCTCGATCTGTTCTAATTGTCATGATGGTGGTCACATTTTGTCGAGTGATCTTGTTGAAGAAATCAAACAGCTTCTCCAACGTTTCCTTTTTTTTAAACAAAAAGATAACCCATGTAAATCTTGAATAATCATCAATAATGACCAATGTATACTTTCTACCGGTGATACTTAATGGCATTACTGGGCCAAATAAGTCTTGATGTAAAAACTCCAATATTCTGGTAGATGAGTGAGCTTTTTTGCTGGCAAATGATGACTTGGTCTGCTTTCCAGCTTGGCATGCTTCACAGATATGATCTTTATCATATACTTGATCTGGTAATCCTTTGACTAGCTTTTCTCTTACAATTTTATTGATAGATTTGAAGTTCAGATGACTAAGTCGTTTGTGCCATAACCAGCTCGTCTCTGAGATTGTCTTGGTAACTAAACATGTCGCGATCTGGTTTGTCCATTGCACAATGTACAATCTGTCCTGCAATTTCCCGGTAAGAAGAATTTCATCTCCTTCCTTGTTCTTTACAAAATAGTTGTTTGCATAAAAAACAATCTGATTACCATTAGAACAAAATTGACTAACAGAGAACAGATTATGACTAAGACCTTCAACAAAATAAACATTATTAATGGTGGTCCTACCAATCTTAATATTACCATACCCTCTGGTATAACCTTTTGAGTTACAACCAAAGGTTACCTGTGGAACTTGTCTCTCAACATAGTCAGATATTAGGTTCTTATCACATGTGACATGCTTTGAGCATTCGCTGTCTATTATCCAGACTGAACCTCTTGCTACTTGACTACTTCTTGAAGTCCTTCCAACCTGCAATTACATATACTTAGCAACCCTTTCAATGATTGGGTGCTTAGTTAGTAGCAAATGTTCCTTTTGGAACCCAAATCAATTTGGTATTAGGAACACAAATGTACCAGGTGATCTGTCTTCCCGAGTCATCTGTTCTGAAGATGGCTTTGTAGACAGATGGATGATTTCTCTCTAAATGGTCCACATTGATCTTGTTCTTTTTCTTTTCCGATGGTGTTTTGGTAGGAGTCTTCTGCTTATGCTTCTGGTTCCCATCTGTTCTGACGTACTGAGCAGGTTTGCCTTTGAACTGGTAGTACCATTTGTCTCCTGCTTCTTTAACCATCAACTTCTGGGGTTGATTCTTCCCATTCTTCAGATTGATAACTTGATCTGGTATCTTCTTTCTTTCAACTACGAACTTGGAATCAATTGATTTTCCAGAATAACCTAATCATAATCCAGTAGTTGCTCTGACTTTGTTCTGCATCTCCACGATCATTCCAGCTCGTTCACTACTCTTTTTGATACGGCTCATGTTCTCTCTTATACTTTGTAGTTTCTCTTGGACAACTTCATTTCTGGTGATCAAATCTTCGACCTTTGCATTGATTGAGTAGATCTCTTCATCTTTTGTCTTGATCTGCCCTTGGAGATCATTCACTGTAGTAGAGAACTTTGTACTCTCTTCACTGAGTATCTCACTGTTTTATTCAGCTTGTCATTCTTCTTGATGACATCTTGAAATAGCTTCTTCAAGCTCTTGTAGCTCTTGAGCATCTCGTTGATCTCTTCCCAAGAGATTTCAACTTCATCATCATCACAAGAATCATATATAGGTTTGTTAGAAGACATGGATACATGTGAATTTACATCGGTCTGGTCAAGGACGTTGTCTATTCCCATGTAGGATTCATCCCAATCATCTTCTTGATCTTGTGCATAGAATGCTTCATCGTTTTCTGATGAGCTATCTGAAAAGTGACTTGAGCTGCTTGAGTCTTCTTCAGCTAGCACAACTTTGCGTTGAGCTTTGAGTTTACGATCTCTCTTGGCTCTTAACTCCTCTCTCTGACTTTTCGATAGGTCGGGGCAATCTGTCTTGAAGTGACCTATTCTTCCACAACCATAACAAGTATAGTCAGTCAAATTAGAGGTTTTACTAGAATTTCTTACCTCAGGTTTGCTATCAGATCGATCTTGGTCTCTACTCTTCTGGTATATATTCTTGTTGTCTTTGTAGAACCTTCGATATTTTCTCGATCTGGTTTCCATCTTATCCATTCTCTTGGCAATCATGGCAAACTCCTTGAGTAATATGTCATAAGAATTCTCTTCTGCTGCAACAGGTACATCAGGTTCCTCTACTATAGTCTTAGCTTTGAAAGCTACCTCATTCTCTTTCTTGGAGCTGCTTTCACCCTTCTTACTTGGAGAGTGATCTGATCCATGTATTCTCTTCATGTCACATTCATGACCAGCAAGATGATCAAATATTGCTTCAGTGGTAAGAACGTTGAATTCTGCTCTCAAAGGTTGCATAGCTGCATATATCTCCTAGCTAGGTGGTAGTACTTTAATGACTTTGAGATTCTTCTCTCTCTGGTTGTACTTGTCTTTCTTGAAGGCAGATACCAGATACCTCGAGCAAGATTTCAATGAAAATGTACTTCATCTGTTCAATGGTTTCTCCAGGTCTCATCTTGAAATCATCGAACTTGTTGCAGGCTTCTGATCCAAGGCTAAGATCACGCAATGCTTCCCACATCTCTTTAGCTGTGTCCAGATCTTAGATTTTCACTAGATGGACTCCTTTGACCGTGCTGGAGGTGATTCCTTTAGAAAAATCATCCAGGTTTGCTTCACGTCGTTCTTCGGCTGTATATGTTATGGGGTCTTTGAGTATATTCTCTTTCACGACTCCAGTCTCTGTGATACGAATCTTCTCTTCATAAATGGCCAGTTGACTTTCTTCTATCACTTTCCATATCAGGCAGTGATGAGCTTTTAGGCAAGTCTTGATTCTGAAACTCCATTCTATGTATCCTTGGATAGAGAACTCCTCGCAAGCTCTAATAACAGAAGATTCCATAATGACAGATGGTATGCTCATGAATGAAAATAGGTTTTCCTAGATCTATTCAAGTTGATCACGCATGAATTAACCCTGTGAAACATAAACAATGGTCAGATGAACCACCGCTCTGATACCACTTGTTGGTCCCGAAAGATCAAGGTTTGGTGTATGGGGGGTGCGCAATACACCACATACAAACTTTTCAGTTTACTTGACTAATTTACTAGAGAGATTAAGTTTTCTCGAAGGGAGATTGCTTAGTTTGACAGACCAGATTGATAGACCAAGTTGACAACCAGATCGACAAGTGATCTGTCCAGACAGGTCTCTCTCGTGAATTACACTAAGCTGATAGCAAGAGTGATCTTATTATCAAACTGAGTATAGTGTGCGGAATATGGTGGCCTTAGTTAGTTTCTCTTATTAGAAAACCTTTGTAAAATACATAGCCGAATAGATTAGAGGTTGATTAAATCAATGCAAGTTGAATGAGAGTGTAGGGTTAGTGAATAAACAACTGAAATAAAAAAATGCGTAAAGTAAATAACATAGTTGTTTTTACGTGGTTCGGGAAACCCCCTACGTCCACGGTCCAATCCAAACTAGATTGGTTATCCACTACTAGGATATTCTATTCTTTATACTCACTGAGAACGAGCCACAAGTTTCAATCACAACTAGAGTGAAACTTATGTACGAATAGGGTCGTGTCCCTTACAACTTGCAGATAAATCTGCTACAAGATACCTCCACGTTAATCCACTCGAAAACTACTAGCTAGCGTAGATATCTTCCTCATTCTTCTTCTCGATAAGACAGACTTAAATCAAGGTTGGTGTGATTTCGATCACGAACGACTCGAACATATTCTGGAATTTAAAATCTCCTCGTTGAATGCTTCAATGGTAGAGTAGATTTCTTGGCAGAGTTTCAGCTTGTAAGTATGCGTTTAGTTCGTGATTTCGTAACTCCTCCAAATGTTGTTCGAAGCTTTTATAGGTGTAGAATCAAAATTCTAACCGTTGGGTTGATTGGCGTGCATTAAATGATGATTGTCAATCAAAGGTGTGGATCCCAAATTTAATCTTCTTGCCTTGTAGGAATGGTTGACTAAATCTCTTGATTATGGAAAGCAGACAGCTTGATTGATCTCTTTCCTTTCTTCTAGCTTTAATTGATTCTCCTTCCATCTTTGATCTCTAATTGATTAGCTTTCCTTCTACGAGAGATCTGCTGACGTGACAAGAATGATGGGATTCTCTCTAAGTACATCAGGTGACGTGTTGTATACCAGATGACTCACTGCAATCTGAGTTTGAATAATCCCAATCCAGGTGATCTTGTAAGGGACATGTTCACTCCTCCAAGCTAATCTGGTCTAACAGAACAGGTTCACTACCAGCGATGTGATCTGGTCCAAAGTTACTCCAAATTATGGTTGTAATGTCTGGGTAAATCCAGATTGTGTCCAGATCGAGTGACCTTCTCCGGGTGATCTGCTTGCACAGGTGAGCTGGTCTTCTGCTTCAACTTCAGAAGACTATCTAACCAGATGACTTCTTATAGGACAGAATACTAAAAAGTATTTGAGTCCTTTACAATTTAAGTCATTAGCAACCAGGTCTAAAAATAGCTTGCTCTCTATCAGGTTCACTGATAAATAAATGATCTTCCTATTACATGTTGAGCAATCTGGATCTAGCAAACAAAACATAATTAAATCTAAGTGTGTTTCGAAAGAACATCATCAAAACTTAAATTTTGTGAGGGTTCCCAACATTAGACTAGTTCTGGAGGACTTTTAAGATAGAATGAAGGAGTCATTCTGTATATGATACAGAACATTGGAAACGTTCTGTCCACATAATGTCTATCAGACATATCCAAAGATGTTATGTCTACCAACAGAACATCACACGAGTTGTTCAATACAGATTGAAGGAAGCTACAGATCTACCTAAATGTATCACAACTAACATGTCCATGCAACGTCAGACGACACGTCGAATGACACATAAGACATACTCCAACGGATAGATTTACAGTCAGCAAACCAATAGTCAAAAGTACTATTAAAGCTCTCTGTAAAAGTTGCACGACTTCATCGACTATAATTCATTACAGCCTTTAAATACACCACGCTCGACAAAGACAAATGATGATGGGATGAGAGGAATAGTGGATTCACGAGAGTGAAACAAAAGAATGGAAGGTGAGTGGGTAAGTACGTCGGTGCACTCAAAGATTCCCAGAAAATAAGCTTCAAGGCTGCAAGATTCTCTCCAGCATTCAAGAAACCAATCAACACCAATTCGATTATAAATACCCTATCAAGTGTTGTAACTTAGTAGAGAATCACAACCATCTTTTTGAGAATCTCACCCACTAAACTTACAATAGTATAAAGTCTTACCAGCCATAGTTCTAGCTTCCTTCTCAGCCCCAAAGTTGTGAATGAAGTCTCAATACATATCCCCACCCAGATCTCGTACTCAGCGAGTTGTAATCTCGTCCTCTACGATTCTAAATAAGCAAGGAGCTATTTTCACAAGTTAGTGAATTACTATCGAGTTGATAGTCGTGGACGTAGGGGTGTTTCCCGAACCACGTTAAACCTTGTGTTCTTATTTACAACATTTACATTCTGTCATTTATCTACATCATACTATCTGTGATATTGCATCTTCTGTAAACTGACATTTAAAGAACACTTGGATTAAACAAAAAGTTTTCATAAATTTGAGCAACAGATTTAACCACCACATTCCGCACATTCTATCTATCATTCTTGAGAACAGAACACGTTTAACAGAACACGATTATCTGCATCATCTTCTGTGTTTCCAAAACACAGAACCTTAATACAGATTGTCAGTCATTCTGTGTTGTGTGATCTTCTGTTCTGTTTCTGATAACTTTAACAAGAATTCGAAAAAGTATACATTGGTGTATCCCCCCCCCCATACACCAATAGCTGCTCATCGGTACCAACAAACTCAAATGTTATATTAGAAGTCGACATGTCCACATGTAGATCGACATATTTACTTGGTCTCGGGTCCTGTGAGTTAGTCCTACATATTTGGAGGAAGCTAACGTTATGCCTAAATAGATCACATCTAACATGTCTAATATGACAAGTCAGATGAAACATATGACAAACTCAAACAACTAGAATTACAGTCATTACCAACAGTCATATTTGCATTTAATGCTTCCACAACAACTAGTTTTCAAATTTGAAGATTATAAATACTTCAGCCTGTGTGCATAATTCCAGAAATCATAGAGCCAAAGCGCTTAGGAAATTCTTCAAAACTTCATGCCAAATTCAACATTTAAAGTCACTTATTTTAGAATTCTATATTTCTAGAACTCTATATTTTACATAGAGTTTTAAAGCCATTGATTTAATTCATTCATTATTATATTTTCTATTAAACTTTGCAATTGAGGAGAAGAATGAACAACAAAAAGAAATTAGGAATGTTCAATCTCATTCTCAGCGATAATAAATTAGATTGTGTATCTCGTACTCAACGAGAATAAATAAGAGAGTGATATCTCGTACTCGACGAGTATAAATAAGAAAAAAATTCAAGATTAATGGATTTATCGATCTACTTTAGATCGACTATGGATATAGGAATTTCTCAAATCACGTTAATTGTCTATCATGTTATTTACTTTATGTATTTTTCTTTATTGCATTGTTCTGTTCATTTTATCACCAACAAGTTGTTTTCAAAATCACTATAAAAGCAACCAACATATGATCACTTCCGTAGACAATCTTAACATCTTTCTTACCCAAATAAGTTAATCAAACCTCATGCTCTTCGTGGACCAACACCCATAAACAATCATTGTATAATTACGGATACAAATGTATGATACGCACACAGTATATGTCACAACATATATAATTGTTCTAGCTCTTATATCTTATAGTACATATTTTAAGTTTGATTGCATGTGTTAGTAAATGGAGTATATATATATTAAAGAGATTAAATAGAATTAATTCCATATATGTTAATTAAAATTAAATATAAAACATTTATTTTGTTAGAATTGATGGTTTATATTAACTATCTTATAAATTAAAATATTAAGGTTATATTAATATTTATCAAATATTTATAATTAATTTATTCCTTATTTAGTGGAATTTTTTATTTTTATTATATTTCTAACTACAAAATACAATTGGCGGAGAAATCCATGATTTGAAAAGTTTCTGGGGTTATATATCCAATTGTCGTATATTAAATTTTTTGAACTTAATATCTGATAGTGTAGTTTAACCGTTACTTAACTGAGTGATGTATGGTTGTCGTTGAATTGTGAGTAACTTTCTCTTGCGTATTTCTTGCATTATGTAGCTCGAGGCCGCTCACGAAAGAGAAAAGGACTTGATCCCTTGAATTTCAAATATCTTGGAACATTCATACTCTTTTCTATTTATTTGTCGGTTGGTTTCCAATCCAGCACCACTGTTTATCAAGTAGAGGCTTACGAAACAAATGAAATTGACATATTGATGTACTAGGTCCACATGTGGTACTCCCTCCATCCCGGCTAAGTTGAGGCATTTATTTTGGACACGGTAATTAAGGAGTGTATGTTTACAATTGAAAAGTGTATAAAATAATGATAGGAATATATATTATTTAAACTTGTAAGTGTGATAAAGGTTTCCTAAAAAAGAAACGCCCCAATTTAGTTGGACGGCCCAAAATGGTATACGCCCCAATTTAGTTGGGACGGAGGGAGCATTAGTTTTCTGTATGCTCTCTCTATTCATATACTATCCTATCCTTTATTACTACTAATTTACTAGGAGGAGAACGGTTCAAACTTGCATTAGGAATTATCATGTTCTTACAGTTTTGATCTCACTTACAATTAATATTTTGCAATTAAAAGTTCACTAAAAGAATTTTATACATAGATTACACTACATACATGACGGTTCGTTTTATATACCGTCATGTATGTGCGTGTTTTTGGGAAACATGACAGTTATTGTAAACAACGTCATGTATGTAGTGTAATCTTTAATCAATACTAATTAAAGTGTTATATATACCAATACTATTAGATAACAGTTTAAAAGAATTGTCATGTATAGGGTGTCATGTATAGTCTATCCACTACAAAAAAAAAATTATTTAGCAAAGAAATTTTTCCGTCACTAAAATAAGAAATTCCGTTACTAAAATGTTAGTAACGGATTTGTAACGGATTTATCCGTAGTAATATTGATGGTTGCTAAAAAAATTTAATAACGGAATATATTCCGTTACTATATAACAATGGAATTGTAACAGAATTTCTATTTCTAAAATGGTTTTTTAAATTTTAGTAACGGAATTGTAACGGAAAATTCCGTTACTAAATTTTAATAACAGATAATTCCGTCACTAATTCCGTTACTAAAATTGAACAAATTTCAAAACAATTCCGTTGTTAATCCTTTAAAATTTAGAAACGGAAAAATTTTCCGTCACTATTCCGTTGCTATAAAATGTGCTTTTTGTAGTGATCATTATCTAATTACATATTTGCCACTTTTTTATGGAATGTAATATTTAGTTATAGATAACAATACTAATTAAATGTCATCTATATCAATACTATTAGATTAAAAGGGAACGTTACCTTTTAATTTTTGCGATCCAAACTTTCTAACTCTCGTAGTTATTGATTTAAGAAGCTAAGGCTAAATTTCGACGTTCTCAAGAAGCACATTATCATACGGGTTGATTTTCAATATTTGCTAACGACAATTAGGGGTGAGGAAGCTTATTAAAACAAATCAAATCAATCCAAACCAATATTTGTTTAGTTTGATTTGATTTAAATTAATTTTTATTTCTACTTTTTAGCACTTAATATTTTAGCTTTTTAATATCATTTTGTTTTTTGTTTTTTTGAAGAATTATGTTCAATATGAGTTAGGTCTCTTAGTTTTTCACTTTTATTTATTAAATTTACTCCATATATATTCTTTATAGACGATAGTCCATGTACTTTTATTTAAAAATATGATATTGATATTCAATAAACCAATAAAAAAATATAATATAATGTCATTGGTTCATTAATCAATAGAAAAAAAAATTAAAATAAAGTGTACCTAAATTTAATTTCAAACCAAATCAAATCAAAATTATGATTTATAAAATTTCAAACCAAATTAAATTATACTTAGTTTAGTATGATTTATTATTTAATTTGAATTTTGACAAAAAATTTATGCCGTCAACTGCTATAAATTCATTGGTAAAGCATTACTAAATTAATCATTATGTATTTTACAAACCGACTTGTACACCTAGCTGGATACATGGCAACATAAAATAACTCTTAGTTACTCTATTTTCAATGTAATATTTTTTTTCAAGACTAGCTAATAGTAAAAGATATTTAATTTGTCCCACTCATAATAATTAGATAACTGATTCGTAAAATCGTCCCATTAATTGTGATATTAAAGATTGGGACCAACTATGGGTCTTGGCTAAAATTGTTTGATGGCTAAAACTGTTTGATCTATATGGCTAAAATTGTTGGATTGAGCAAATTGATTTATAAAAAGGCGAGAATTGAAAATATCAACAAACAGTTGGTGAGCGTTAATGGAGTAAATATTTTAATTAACCAGACATGGATTAAAGTAATAGACACAAACGATGAATAGACTACTTAATTGTAGAGCTACCATTATTTAGAATTTAATATAGTATGTTACTATATAAGTGTAAAAACGTAGAGAAAGGTGAGTAAATAGAAATATTGTTGGGATCACATGCTATTGCGTTTAACTGTTATTTTCAATTATTATTATTTATTTATTTATTAAATTTGCAATTATATAAGTAGCATAATGTTTGCAAGTATTATTCATTCATAACCATGGGTAGTCGAAGGTTGTAAACGAATCAAATATTTTTGCTCGATTCGGTATTCGATTCGAAATTTTGATATTCGTATTCGAAATTTTTGTATTCGAATTCGAATACAAATAGTTTTTTCGATTCGATTCGTTATCAAATACAAATATAAAATTATAGTATTCGATTCGATATTAGTAAATATTCGATTAAAATATTCGATTATTTTTATTATTATTATTATGCCTTCTGCGTTCTGCGTTATCTATGTTTGATGATTATCTAAACACTGTTGAGGTTGATGGTCCCTCCAAATCAGAGTTGGACATTTACTTGGAGGAGGGGGTTTTTAGAAGTCAAGGTGGGGATGCAAGTGTAGCCAATGAGTTTGATGTATTAGCTTGGTGGAAATCTCAAGAGTTGAAGTTCAAAGTATTATCAAAGCTAGCTCGGGATGTTTTAGCTATTCCCATTAGTACAGTGGCATCAGAGGCAACATTCAGTGCCGGAACTCGAGTGTTAGATCCTTATCGTTCAAGATTGAGTTCTGATATGATAGAAGTTTTGGTTTGTGGAGCGGATTGGGTTCGCCAACTTCACGGAATCAAGAAGCCAATTATGACATATGTAAGTTTTATATAAGTTTTAATTTATTGGAGTCATATGTATGAAAGCTAACTTACTATTGTTATTTTTTTTAGGAGGTAGAGGAGCCTTTCCATGTCATGTTGCAAGTTTGATTGCAGAAGATACTTGTCTTTTGAGGATTTTTAATTAGTATTTGGATGAATGACTTTAAACTTTTGAATTGGCAAATGATGTTTGTCTTATGAGATTTCAAATTAGTATTTTGAGGTTGATGAGTTTAGCTATGAACCTTTTAATTTGATGATTCGTGCTCATGTTATGAAAATTCGATGTTTATATGTATGGATTGTATATTGAGATCTTAGGCAGTGAAATCATTGATTTATTTATTGTTGAGTATTTATTAGGTAAATGGATCGGATATAGCATATAATTTAGATGGTTTTTTTTTATTTTTTTTATTTAACAGATTTCACAATGTAAAATTCGAATCGAATAGTTCGAATCGAATCGAATAGTCACCAAATCGAATCGAATTTCGAACCGAATATCCGAAAATTTATTTAAAAATTCACTTGAAAATAATCGAATCGAATATTCGAATATTTTCGAATAGTTCAAATTTTAACTCGAATCGAATTTAGAAGCGGAATTAATATTCGTAATCCAATCGAATATAGCAAAAAAAATTCGAATCGAATCGAATATAGAGATATTCGCCTCGATTCGATTCGTTTACAACCCTAGGTAGTCGTGTAGTTTTTGGTAAGCCTAATTCCGTGTTTATGAGTATGTTGCTCCTAACATGGATGCTAATTTCTGTCGTTGGTATCCGTGGGAAGAGAAACATGGTCACCCAAAATCCAAATCCAAATCCAAATGAGTTCTAAGTGTTGTTCAAGTGGAGTCGTCAAATTCAAATGTAGCTCCTAAATGGTCAACTATATTGAACTTGGATTACATGGATATTTGGGTGAGTATGGGTACATGGACTACGCTATGCAGAAGACTCCCATTGATGCTTCTAGTGATGAGGTCACTCATCTTGCCATCAAAACATTTCAGATGAATTTTGGTTTGGCGGAAACGGGAAGATGATAATCCCCGTCAGTGATATCACTCATTCTGTCAATACCATGTACCTAGCTCGGAAACTATCCCAAGCTCAATTCCTCCGACGACAATTTTAAGTCGTCCAAATATGATTTCTTCTAAATGGAGTCACACCAATCTTTCGTACGCGTACACGACCACAAAATTTTAGCTCGAGATGATATTGATGGTATTAACTTTCTTTATCCTACACCATATAACAATGCAATATGTGCTCAATCATATATTCACTAATTTAATAAAAATATGAGGGTCATAATCTTTTTATTTTCAACATCATTATTAAGCTGCTTGTTAGTCTTAATTGTTAATTGTTAGAAAAGTGAAATATTATTCTCCTCTCTATTATGTTCGATAGACATATATCTAGCAAGCAATGTTTAATTACAAGTAACTAATCATCACTTTTAATCCACATATAGTATTTATTACGGATGTTAGGTTATATGAAGAGTTTATAATTATTTATATTAAACTATTGATTTAATATAAATAGTGTATTTATTCATACTGATACTAATCAACTAACACGACACAACTCTTGACCTTTTACCCTTGATTAACATGATTATATATATCGAAAATGCTTACCCGCCCGCGGTGGGCACATCTTAATGCGCCCGCAGTTGATGTGGCATGCCACGTAGATAAATATTAAAACTTAAATATTTTTTTATTAATTATCACTTTCCGACTAGGGTTTATTGGTTAGGGTATAGTTTAATATTATTCAATAAATAATAATAATAAAAATAAAATTAATAAAAAAAATGAAAAATATAGTGACTCGTATGATGATGTGTCAATGATGTGGCATTGCCACATCAACCGCGGGCGCATTAAGATGTGCCCACCGCGGGCGGTGGAGCGCTACTATTATATATATATAGTGATTTTGTAATTTATACTACAAAAAAACTCAAATTTTGTAACGGAAAATTCCGTAACTAAAAACAAAATTTCTGTCATTAAACTAAAACAGTGACGGAATTATGACATAATTATTTAGTCATGATTTCACTTGATGCTAAATCTCCTAGTGACAGAATATTTTCCCTCACTAAATTTAGTGACATATTAGTGACATAATATTCTGTAACTAAAATTGTTCTTAGGGAAAAATATTGTAACTATTCCGTCACTATTCCAATACAATTCTGTAAATATGCCGTCACAAAATAAGCTTTACTATTGCACATTTAGTTATTATTTCCGTCACAATTCCATTACTAAATATTAATATTAAAATATATATATATATATATTATTTGCTTTGGTTTACGTACTCTAAAATCTATGATCCACAATTAAAATTTTAACTCCAACTAATCAATCATCAGCTAACTCAAATATAATATGTAGAATAATGTCGAATTCGAGTTTACACTACAAAATATCTAGCACGAGTAGTAATAAAAAGTAGAAAGTCTAAGTGAAATTATAACTCCATATCATAGGAACATCTAGATATAAAACTCAAGCAGGTCGTGGACCTGAACCACCAACATCCTTTACAATAAACAACATCATCATTTGCTCCAAACGTGCTGTTTTATTAGCCAACTCCAATCTCTCATTTCGCTCTTGCTCCAACCGGCTCTCATAGTTCTTCACTAACTCTACCAACTGGATGCGCTCTGTCCGCTCTTGCTCCAACTGCTCTTGCAACTTTGTGTAAATAGTCGCAGTTTGAGATGAAGTGTTTTCAGCTACGAAAGCTTGTGCTAAATTACCTAGACCAAACATCCTCTTTTTGCGGTCCGGTCCTCCTCCAATAACATTGAGGAATATAGCTGTCATATTCACTTGCCTGGGCTCTGTCGTTCCAGGAAGAGGCCGTCGAGCCAATGCAGCACGGGCAAGTACCTCCTGTAATAATATACGATTTAGAAGAACAAAAATATATGAGATAATAAAAAAATAATAATTATATGAAAATATAAATACATACCCCAATTCTCTCAGACTTCTTGTCTGTGTAAGTACCATCAGTTTTCATACGACTCCCAGCATAAGAAGGCCATGCACAATTCGTCCGCACAGTGTTCATTTCTACAGCCTATGCATTTGTAAAATAAAATAAATAAAGTTACATGAAGTATTATAAATTTAATAAATTCATTAATTATTACTCACCAACTCATCCGCCCGCTGAAGTTGAGATTTTGAACCTCCTCGATGTTTTACAATCCCTGTGCCCGGTTCTTCAGGTTCAGACATTCTGCACTTCCTCGCCTTCTCAGACTTCACTTTAAAAGATTCAGAACTCCAATAAACTTCCCAGCCCTTCCACTGTTCCTCGGTCAAATATGCGGGCTTCCCATTTGCATCATCCTTGTGCTTCTTACAATTTCATATATTTGCTTACTATTTGAAGATCGTTCCGAATTAAAAGCCGATTTTGCGACTGTGCTTTCTATATTATTAATATCATTATGATTTTGTGAATGTGTTGTTTATGTGTCATCCTCAAATCTCTTAATTTCTATTTATCCAAATTCTTGAATTTTTAGAATTGAAAAATGAATTTAATCATATATAATATTAGTATGTTTTTATTTTCTTATATATATATATATATATTCTTATTTCTATGTATTTCATATATTAGATTATATACCATTCTAAGTATTATTTCCATAAATATAAATAAGAATATATTTAATGATATATTGATTTGATACATATATTTGGATAATTAATTTAATAAAAATTGGTTTATCTTTTGATTTTACCTGATCAAAATATATAGAATATATTTTTAATTATCTTATTAGTCGAACAATTTATATTTTTGAATTGTATATTATAAACAATAAATAATCATATTTGTCATTAAAAGAAAAAAGGAATAACAGAATTCATAAACGTAGAAATTAAGAAATTGGGGTTTTACATAAGAGGATTGCCGGGAAGAGGATTGCCGGGAATGGATATATCGGGATTTCCGCAGCGGGCTAGAGTCATAAAAGACATCGTCTTGGCATCTAATATTCCCGTAGTCTCGATCTTGTAAAATTTTTGATATTCTTTGATGGCTAATTCAAGGATCTCGTCTTCAGAGGCACCTTCTTTAGCATTGGCTCGAGCATAATCGAGGTAACCGTATTGTTTGAGAAACGATTTCGCATCAAACTCGGGATACTTTGGTATGTTTATACCATCAAGAGCAAGAGCAGCGCTTTCTGTGTAATTGGCGCCAGCAACAGCTGTGCTTTTGTTTGCCTCGATTTTGACGGTCAGTGAAAGCAGAATAATAAACAAACAAGGCAGAAGAATATTGGAAAGGGTAAGTCGAGCCATCTAATTAGGCGGAATATTGGCTACCGTCCTTGCTGCAGAGAGACCGAGAGTAAGAGAAGAGGAATGAATGGTGAAGAATGTGAGACAGAGAGAGGCGAGGGATGTAGAGAGAATGAGGAAGACGGTTAAGTGGAAATAAAGCTAGGGTTAGGATATTTATATTAATCTGTATGGGCCTAATTAAATCTATCACTACGGGCCAAAATTAATTAATCACTATGTGCCATATTTGATAAATCTGGGTATGAATTTATTAATTAGTATTTTTTCCAATCTTATTAAAATTTTAAAAGTATATAATTTAAAATTAATAATACTCTATAAAATTTAATTTCTCATTTTTGTTTGAGTTTAAATTATTTCAAGTAGATTATTTTAAATATTTGTAAAGTGTTTCTACAAAATATAAAGTTTGAAATAAATGTTCAAGACTGATACTTTGATGTAATTTAAATGTACGTAAAATATTATGTTACCTTAAATTCCTCCCAATATTGTTTCCTAACAACCTAGGGTGTCGCCTTCCAATTGAAGCCAGTTGGATTTTTCACTCTCTTGAAGATCTTCCAAATGATACGCGGAACAACACCATGGGGCAAGAACGCTCTGTTAAGTCATATAGTCGTTGTTACACATAACAAACAAATAATACATGATAAAAATAAAATAATATATTAACTTACCCGCAATCAGAAATAGTAATGCGCCTGATGGTAGAACGCCTTATCAGGTTGGATGTCGCTGTGTCATGTATCTCATGAGTCACATCAGGATTCTCAATAGCATCTGTCCCGATATTGCGCAAAATACTAGCATCACGAGAAGATGATGAAGGTTCAATGTGCGATGAGGATGATCCAACTCCTCGACTACCTCCACGATAAACACCACGCCTACCACTTCTAGATGTCATCTAAAATAACAATAAAAATATAATATCACAAAATTAAAAACAAGGGCAACACTATATGGCTAACAAGGTACTCTTCCGAAACTAGCTTACAAGTATAAAAAGACTAATCAGCCAAATTAAATTTAGTGCATTGTGTAGCTAGCAAGCTAGGTTCGTATATACACATTAATTCATGCCATAAATTAACAATATATATATACACACACACAGTCACACACTAAGCTAATTAATAATGATATGATGAGTTAAGCAATACAAACACTTAAACAAACAATAATGATTTCAATAAAAAAAAAAGTGTGCATACACAAACTGCAGCATGACAAGTTCATGTTTCTTCATATACACAGCACAACATCATCACCTATATATGCTTAAAACATATATATATATATATATATATATGGTTTCTTCGAGATCTTGGGATTTTAGAGAGAAGTTTAAATAAAGTAGTAGTAGTTAACTCACTAGCATGCATTAGTTTTCTCTCTCCTGTGCGGAAAACCTGAATTAAGAAAAACAAATAACCAAATAGCAAATTAAAATAGAAGATATAAACATACATTAATTAATCGAGAATAATTGAAACACGAAATTTCTGGGTATTTTCATGTCATCGAATCACATATCAAATACAGAACATATATCAAAGCGGAAGTACCTTGAAACACACATCTCCTTGCACACAACATTAAGCCAAAGAAAAAGAAAGTTTCTTTCATGCTGCATACAAGTCCATACCTTATTCAGCACTTTCAATTTCCTCACCTGCACAATACATAGAAGCATTTTCTCTAAGCAATTTGGGCCCTCTTACTTTATTAAGAAGAAAGCTTCCAAACAGCATCTCATTTTGAGAATCAATAAATGAGCTTATGAACTAAAATATAATAATAATAATAATAATAATAATAATAATAATAATAATGATATATATATCCCATGTTATAATTTTATTACACTACCAACCTCTATAAAACTGAATGTACTATTGATAAGCCAATAAATTAGGGACCATTCATGATAGCTTATCTACTACCTCTTGATAGGATTCAAATAAGGAAGAAAGAAGATGAATCACATAGAGCATCTACATGACTTAAAAATAAGTACAACTCACTTTTGCTAATTAGTTTAAGGTTCCTGGTGCTCGTTGAAGTGATGAATTTTGAAGAGACAACTGAAAATCAGAGAGAATAAACCATACGGTCCATACCAATTAGAGTTTATCATAGATCAAAAAAACATTGAAATAGGAAATATAAATATCAAGAGCAAAATATAGTTTGCAGGAAACTGAGCCATCTACATAGTTTTCGTTTTCTTGGCAGGGATCTTTTTTAATATTTTCATAACCTGGACTAGGTGCTAAAGTATATGCTCTTTATCAATGATGTCAAACTGCACTCCTCAACAGAATTTTCCTTAGAATGGAAAGCAATAACCAAACCTTCATTCATTTCATACCTGAATGCAAGATATTAGGGAGCCATGATTTGGCTGATCATATTGGATTTAACAGAAATTAGCCATGATTTATCTTGGAAAAAAAACACGTGACGACATAAGTTCATTTAGGTGACTAGGAAGAATACAAAGAGCTACTGCTACTACTACCCATTCTCAATTCTACTACTAAAGAACATATAAAGGAAATTGGCATGGTAAACATTCAAGTAGATCTTGGCTCCCTAATATCTTGGCTCCCTATTATAAACAATCTTATGAAAATTCATACTGTTTGTGGTGGGTAACTTAACGTGCACACAGCTAATATGGTAATGCCACATCAACATATAAGTTACTATAATTTTTATTTTTTATTATTTTTATTATTTTAACTCTTTTGTATTGAATAATATTAGTGGAGCCCGCGTGCTATGCACACTTGACATTTTTTACTTTTGAAAATAAAGATTTCTAAATATTTTGTAAGAATAAGTATACTTTAGGTAGTATCTATAAATAAGTATATAAATGTTTATATCATGTGATTAGTAATTGAGAAATTTGTAAAAATATTTATCTTATTTTATGAATAATTAAACTCAAATATTTGAAATAGTTGCATATTTATGTGGAATGAATGTACTCTTTTAAAGAGCATCACATAGATTATTCAGGGAAAATTATTCATCTTGTAGGAAATTTTTTATTTTGGGATTGTGCAAAAAAAAAAAAAAATCAGATCTTATAAAATGCATAATTTCTCAATCCGACATAGATACTAAATCCCACGTACTTGCCGAATATGTTGATAAGTCATAATAATCATAATTATTTTTGAAAAAGGAGAATTGATAAAAAAAAATGGTTCTAAAAATAATTCTCCCATTTAGCATGCCACATTTGTCACGCCCTAATTCCTGAGGGAAGGTCCGTAAGCCAGTGTGCGACTAGGGGTGAGATTTAAGAAGCGGGGAAGAAGGGGTGCATGTTTGACTTGGAAAGAATCCTGAATAATACTTCAAACATAACAATTCATAGATAAACGAGAAGACTCGCAATTCAAATCGATGAAAAAGGCTATTCGATGTCAGAAGTCGAGGTTCACAATCCTAATTCTATCGAATAGAAGAACATAAACAGAGTTGTTAGAAAGTTATAGATCGACAGATAAACTATACTTGACAAAAGATAATATCATAGCGGAAGCATTTCATAAAAGCAATCTGACAACAACAACCACGCCTCAGCTCAACCCGTCACCACTGGCACTTAACCTAAAAACATTTGGAAACAATTTGTAGGCTGAGTACTAGTGTACTCAGTGGGCTATGCATTTTATAAGCAGTTTTATAAAATCTAAATATTTTTATCCATTCATGAACAACATAACTTAGAAGGTTTCAAAACGAAAAATACTTCTAAGCATGACAAAACATTTATCATTTTCATTCGTTGTGCACAGTTATGTACGTTCTAAAGTTACTCTTACTTTGGCCCCGGACCTCTTGCCACTGTCGAGCCCATTTACATCCAGACCTCGGGTCGAAACCCAGATAGTCTATTTAAGCATTTACATTTCAGGTTGAAACCCAGAGAATTCCTTTCTGCTTTTGGATTTCGGGTCGAAACCCAGAGAATCCTATTAACATTACAGCAGCACACAATGGAGATCAACACATTGCACTACTACCCATTCGTGTACACAGTTATCGACTAACGTGTTAGGTAAAGCCGAAAACCTCGATCGATTGACTTCAGATCATTAAACTTAGTTGAATGTACATTAAAACATGACATGGATAACATTTCATTTTGCAATATCAGAGCTTATATAACTCAAACATAATTTTGAGAAAAATAAACACACCTCTTGGAATAAATCCGTCGTTTAAAACCTCCTTCGAGTTTAGAAAAGCAGTGATAATCCTCACAATCAATTCCGCTTACACATTGTACTTGACCTTCACATATACATGCTATTTAGAAATCTTAGAATCTAAATAAATATATCTCTAATTCAAAGCTAATTATTAGCTTTTAGAGTTTCATATCCATTCTATTTTCTAGAAATGAATCTTGGATTTTCTCCGAAAATCTTAGCTCGTTTTATAGAATTTAATAAATTAAAGCTATCATCATTACTCGTTTAAAACGAGACAATTGAACTTAAATAATTATTTTGGAAATAATGATTAATTTCTCACTTTTAATTGTTCTTTGCATTGAGCTTTGATTTATAATCTTTTTATTAATTAATTAATAATATAAAGTAATTATTCTCAATTAATAATTATTAATCAAGTCATTCTAATTTTCAAATATATATATATATATAACAAAATTCTAATTATATTTTTCGGTGCATAAGTGATTAACTCACGACCCATTTCACGAACCAATTAATTTCATTCCAAACCCTTTTAGTTGGTAAGTAGGAAACAATTGTTCAAGTTCTATAATCTTAGACAAGCATTGGCCCAAATAAATTGCAATACACATTTTTATTCCATTTCCTTTTCTTTATTCTTTTCTTTTATATCTTTTATTCTTTTTAGGTTGTGTTCTCTTTTAGGGATAAATTTATCCCATGAAAATGTAGGATAAAAGTATAATTAGTCTTTAAATTCCTTCTTTTTTATCCCTCCCACCTATCTAAATTATAAATTCATCATTGTTTTTCTCCTTCATCCCATTTTAAGGAGGGATAATATTATCACTCCAAATTTGGATGGATAATATTATCTCTCCTTAGAGTGTGATGAAGGAGAAAAATAATGATTAATTTATAATTTAGATAGGAGGAGTGGATAAAAAAGAAGGAATTTAAAGAGCAATTATGTTTTTATCCACATTTTCAAGAGATAAATTTATCAATCAAATAGAACATAACCTTATTTTTTTTCTTTTCTTTTCTCTCCCTTCTTTTATACCTAACAACTAAACTTCTCTTTTTCTCCCTATTCTATCGACTTCTTCACCATCTTTTCTCCTTTTATTTTATTTTATTTATTTCTTCTTTTTCTTTATTACTCTTAATTTCCATTTTCTTTATTCATTTCATTTTTTCTTTTACTCTTCTTAATTAAATTATTTCCCTCTCTCTCTCCCCAAGATTCATCACTCTCCCCCCACCCATTCCTTCTTCTTTTCTTCTATATTTGCAGACAATCATGAAGACAACTCTTTCCTTCTTCTTTGCTTTCTTTTATTTCTTATTTATTTTATTCTTTTATTTCTAACAACTAAACTACTCTCTCTGCACTCTCAATCAAACCTATCACTCTCCCTAATTTTTTTATTTTTCCTCTTTTGTAGAGAATTCAACTCTTAAAAGCCTACTATTATTATAGAGGTGACTTTGTGCCTTAGGTTTTGTTTTCATGTTTCTATTAATGACATTGAGCTCAAATATTATGTTATTTGAGAGAGAGTTTTCTTAAAACTATACTAAGCATGCTATTCTTGAGGAATGAAAGATTAAGACTCTTAGTTGATAATTTTCTTAAAATGTGAATCATTAATAATTGAATACATGAACAACCTCCGAATTTGTATATAAATCTTACTTGCTTATGGATGCTTGAGGTGGAAAAGATGAGTGGTGATGCTTGCTCCTCTATTTGTGCTTTCTCCTTTCTTCTTCATGTCTTAGCTTTTCTCTTTCCTAGTTTATCTATTTGTTGTCTTCATTTTGAAGGAGGAATTTCCTCATATAGAGGGAACGATGTGAGGATGGGAGATGGGAGAGGAGTGGTTGGAAACTTGGAGTGAAAGAAATACATGTGGCTGTAAAGAAAGCCACACTTAAGAAGAAAGTTTAGACTAGATACTAGGCTTTTTAGTTTAGATATTTGTTGAGGTATCGTATTGTTAGATATTTTATTATCTTATTTCTTGTACTTACACAATTGTATCTATTTAGTGATATGACTTAGTTCGATTATTTTACTTGTATCGATTCGTTTTAAATTCGTGTTTAAATCCTTATTCAAATCGAACTGATAACTTAAAATAAAACTCAACATCGGATTTTTATAAATCTTAACGGATATGAGAATCTTATCTTAATAAACTCGATTAATACGATGATTAAAAGAGCAGGGTATTACATCATACCCTCCTTACAAAAAATTTTGTCCCGAAATTTAGATACATTCAGGGAATAACTCTGGATACTTTTCTTTCATTTTATCCTCTAGTTTCCATGTAGCTTCTTCTTTACCATGGTGTTTCCACAACACTTTAACGAGGGCAATATTCTTGCTCCTCAATACCTGAACTTTTCGATCAAGTATTTCCATTGGCTTTATATCATAACTTAGATCTTGTGCTAAGACTACTTCATCATATTTAATCACATGTTTTGGATCGAAAACATACTTCCGTAACTGCGAGACATGAAACACATTGTGCATATCTCCAATGCTAGGTGGCAGTGCCAACCTATAGGTTACGGGGCCTATTCTTTCAAGGATCTCAAAAGGTCCTATGTAACGAGGACGTAACTTTCCTCTCTTGCCAAAACGTATAACTCCCTTAGAAGGAGATACTTTCAGGAATACTTGATCCCCGACATTAAACTCTAAATTTGAATGACGCTTGTCGGCATAACTTTTCTGTCGATCTTGAGCCTCTTTGATCTTTTGTTTGATATGGTCGACCTTCTCGACCATCTGTTGAACTAACTCTGGACCTAAGAGTTTTCTTTCACCGACTTCAACCCAATAAAGTGGCGACCTACATTTTCGTCCATACAGAGCTTCATATGGAGCCATTTCTATCGTCGCTTGATAACTGTTGTTATAAGCAAATTCCACAAGAGGTAGCAAATCCTCCCACCTTCCACCTTCCTCCTCGGTTCGCGACTATAGCTCGCAACATATCTTCTAGAATTTGTATTGTCCTTTCTGACTGTCCGTCAGTTTGAGGGTGAAAAGCAGTACTAAAATTCAATTGAGTACCCATTGCTTCCTGCAACCCTTTCCAGAAACGTGACGTGAACCTTGTGTCACGATCTGACGTGATTGAGACAGGCACACCGTGAAGGCGTACAATCTCCTTCACATAAAGCTTCGCTAGTTTTTCCAAACCAAAGATCATTTGGATTGGCAAAAAGTGCACTGAATTTGTGAGCTGGTCTACAATAACCCAAATGGCAGTGTTGCCACGTACCGACTTCGGTAGGCTTACCACAAAATCCATATTGATGTGCTCCCACTTCCATTCTGGAATAGGTAGTGGTTGCAGCATCCCGTACGGTCTTTGGTGAACAACCTTAACTTGTTGACATGCTAGACATCGTTCCACAAATGACGCTACATCTCGTTTCATTCCTTTCCACCAAAATTGTCTTTTCAAGTTCTGATACATCTTAGTACTTTCAGGATAGGCAGTATATGGTGTGTCATGAGGTTCACTCATTATCTGTTCCTTCAGTTCTCCAATGTGAGGCACACACAGTCTATCTACAAACATCAAAGCATTATCTTTATCTTCGATAAACCCCTTAGGTTCACCTGATCTTGTTGCAAGACAAATTTTCTCCAGAAATTCATCTTCTCGTTGTGCCCTCACGATTCTTTCCTTCAAATCTGGCTCCACTGTTATGACTGCTAAGTAACCTAACACAGATTCAGGAGGGTGTACAACCTCTAAACTGAGCTTAGCAAAGTTATGAATTAGTTCATCTTGTTGGGTAATAAAATACCCTAACTTGACCTTCGTCTTTCGACTCAAAGCATCTGCTACCACGTTGGCCTTTCCTGGGTGGTAGTTGATTGTACAGTCATAATCTTTTACTAATTCGAGCCATCTCCTTTGTCTCATATATCTTTCTACTCGAAGAAGTATTTTAAACTCTTGTGATCGGTGAAAATCTCACACCTTACTCCGTACAGGTGATGTCTCCAGATTTTCAGTGCATGCACGACTGCAGCCAATTCTAAATCGTGAGTTGGGTAATTCAACTCATGTGGTTTCAATTGTCGGGATGCATATGCAATAACATTTCCGTTTTGCATTAACACACATCCTAATCCCAGTTTTGAAGCATCCGTATAAACAATGAATCCTTCTTTTTCTTCTGGAACAGCTAACACTGTAGTAGTAGTTAGCCTGATCTTGAGTTCTTGAAAACTCTTCTCACAATCTTTTGACCAAGTAAACTTTATTATTTTCCTTAATAGTTGTGTCATTGGCCTAGCTAACTTTGAAAATCCTTCTATGAAACGCCGATAGTATCTGACTAGGCCAAGAAAACTCCTTATCTCATTTATGTTGGAGGGCATTCTCAATTCCTCCACTGCTACAACCTTGGCAGGGTCAACTTTGATTCCATCGGCTGAAACTATGTGTCCAAGGAACATAACTTCCTTTAGCCAGAATTCACATTTGCTGAATTTGGCATATAATTTCTCTGCACGTAAAGTTTCTAGAACTATACGCAGGTGCTCTTTATGTTGTTCTTCACTTTTTGAGTAAATTAGGATGTCATCAATGAAAACTAAGACAAAATTGTCCAAGTACTGATGAAACACTCTATTCATCAAATCCATGAAAATAGTAGGGACATTTGTCAACCCAAATGACATTACTGTGAACTCATAATGACCATAACGTGTTCTAAACGCAGTCTTAGGAATATCATCCTTCTTCATCTTGAGTTGGTGGTAGCCAGACCTTAATTCTATCTTTGAAAACACTCTGGCTCCTTTCAGCTGGTCAAACAAATCGTCTATCCTCGGAAGAGGATATATATTCTTGATAGTGAGCTTGTTCAACTCTCTGTAATCTATACACATTCTCATTGTACCGTCTTTCTTCTTCACGAAAAGCACTGGGGCTCCCCATGGCGACACACTAGGTTGTATGAAACCTAGGTCGAGTAACTCTTGTAGTTGAATTTTCAATTCTTGTAGCTCTTTTGGGGCCATCCTGTGTGGAGCTTTAGATACAGGTGCGGCTCCTGGTTCTAGATCTATTGTACAATCTAGTTGCCTGTCTGGAGGTAATCCAGGTAGGTCTTCAGGAAATACGTCTGGGTATCCCTGTACTATTGGTACCTCTACAAGCTCAATTTTATCTTTTTGATTACTTGTCAGGCTTACCAAGAAAGCTTGACATCCACTATTCTTCATGAACTTCAAAGCTTTGAAAGCTGAGATAATGGGTACTTTCGTGCCCGTCCTCTTTCCTCGGAAACCAACTTGGATTCCTTCTGGTGTTTGAAACAAAACTTTTCTCTCTTTACAGCAAATCTTCGCGTCGTTTGCTTCCCGATTCAAGCATATCTCCCTAGAAATCATCTGTTTTCCTGAGGGAATACTTATCTTAAGGACTTTCTCAGGCCGTTCAGTCACTAAGTTTAGTTCTCCACATGCATACTTTGAAATAAAAGAATGTGATGCTCCTGTGTCAAACAAAGCTAAAATAGGTTGATCATCAAGATGAATCATACCTGCTAGGTTCCCTTGAGCATGTGCTGCTTGCTGTTGGTTCAGTGCATAGGCTCTAGCTTGTGGTTGTTGCCTCTGATTTCCTACTGGTCCTTGGTTTGGCCTTTGTTGATTGCCTTGATTTCGTTGCGGCACTCCTCCAACAATCCTTGCTTGATTCGTACATGTTTTGTCAAAATGTTCTGCTTGGCCACACTTATAGCAGTCATTGGTTTCCTTTCGGCATTATCCTAAATGATTCCTTTGGCATTTGTGACATGGTGGTTTATTCTCAGTTTGGAATCGTTGTTGAGGACGTTGGTATTGTTGATAGTTGTTTTGCTGGTTCTGTCCTTAATATTGTCCTTAGGTCCCCTTCCATGGTTTCTTATCGAATTTCCTCCAGTTCGATCTTCCCATTTTTGCTTTCCTTTTCCACCATCATGAGGTGGAACTTGTGAGTTAAACCTCTCTTGAGGTAGCAATGACTTGATAGTGAGAGCCCTGCTCAATGATTGCGCATATGTGAGATCTCCTTGTGCAGTTAATGACACCGAGATCTCATGGTGAAGTCCTAAACGAAATTTTTCGGCTCGCTTCTCATCCATGTCCACCAGATGTGGAGCATAACGGGATAGCTGGTTGAAAGCTCGATCATACTCAGTAATTGTCCCATTTCTCTTCTTCAGATTCCAGAAC
This sequence comes from Leonotis leonurus, assembly GCA_026898415.1. Taxonomy (NCBI): domain Eukaryota; kingdom Viridiplantae; phylum Streptophyta; class Magnoliopsida; order Lamiales; family Lamiaceae; genus Leonotis; species Leonotis leonurus. The sequence goes on along the minus strand of JAPKLX010000113.1, from coordinate 266,675 downwards.
TCATTCTGCTTCTTGTGGTGATAACATCCTGGTATGTATTTCTCATACAGTTCTTCCTTAAAATCTTTACATGTGAAAGCTTGCCAGTTTTCAGGAGTCATGGTGCGTCTCACTGACTCCCACTAGTAGTCAGCCTCATCAGTCAATTGGTAAGTAGCACATGTCAACTTCTCTAGATCAATGCATCCTATGTAGTCGAAAATCCTTTCAACAGCTCGGATCCACTTTTTAGCATCCATCGGATCGCCTAGTCCATCAAAAGTAGGTGATTTTTCCTTTCGAAATTTCTCTTCAGCTCGACGTTCAGGAAACATGTTGGCAGCATGCTCATGTGGCAACGGTCCTCGACCTCCTTCTCTGCCTCTCCTTCTCCCTCTAGCTCGACCACGACCATGTCCTCTTCCTTCTGCCATACCTCGTCCTATTTCTTCTTCATCCATTCTTCAAAGCGATCGTAAGTCCTATTAGTTGATATGTCCTGATTTCATCAGCACGTTAGCCTAATCATCCTTAATCTATTTAATGCATTCTATGTTATAGAAATCTATGTTCAGTACTTCTACATTCTCGTCTCATATGGTTCTTCAAACAATAAGTCTAAAGATATACTTAATCAGTCCATTCGCGTAAAATCTCTTATTAACAATTAACTTGATTTCTAACTATGAGACATCCACATTCAATTATGGTTTTGACAAACCAACATAACGAATCTTATCATAGGGTTGGAAACCCAAAATGATATCTCATTTCATAACATAAGTCATACAGGCAAGCAGCCATAAACTAAACACATAGACATTCATAAATTCGTAAAACATATATAACCATTTATTCATGTGAAGCTATATGAAACCATTTCATTATATGAAGCTGTATGAAACCCTTCCATTATATGAAGCCCTTAATTACCTTAAACATAAGAACATCATTGTAAAACCATTTCATTGTGAATCCATATGAAACTCTTTCATCATGTGAAACCATTTTATCATGTGAATCCCTATAAAGCCCTTTAACCATGTGAAACCATTTTATCATGTAAAACCATTTGAATCCTTTCATCATATGAAACCATTTATCGTATGAAACCATTCTCATTTTCCATCATATGCATAGGAATAAAATCTTAATGCCATAAAACTCACGTAACTAAGTACGTCCTTGAGTTAAATTTTGTTGGCCTTTTTCGTCCTAACAAAACCATACTTTACGTCAGACATCACTCATAGAGTTAAATCACGACAAACATTTCTCATTATGCAATATGCTATAAAGCAATAAAGCAATCTTTATGTGCACACTTTTCATAAAAATTTGAAAGAACTTTAGAAATAACTTTGTACCTTGTCAAACGCAGTTTGACGGTGAACCACTACAAGAAATTCGCTCATAGATAACGGCGAAATGCCGTTATCTATACGTGCAAAAATGTGTTAAATATACTGCTGTAATCTATGTGCACACGCTCATAGATAACGCTCGGCACCGTTATCTATTCTGTACATAGATAACGTAACATAATGTAAACATAACGTAATATAACCGTTATCTATATGTACTTTACATTACAGTCCAAATCGTTATCCATTGATATTTTTTATGTAATCTATTTTACACTTAGATTACGTTTTTTTTCCACGTACATAACGATTTAATAACGTTATCTATTTAAAGATATAGATAACGGTTGTTAGCGTTATGTAATGTATTTTGTACGCTTTGTATTGTTAGTTTAGAAAACGCTTATTAGTCATATAGTTAACAATTGTTTGGCGTTATAAAATGCTTGTTATATATACTACGTATTATATCTTTAGATTACACTTTTGGTCACTTAGATAACGATTTTGTATCGTTATCTTAAATATTCAAATTTCTTATCATTCAATTTATATTTAAAAAATAACAATTAATAATATAACGAAAGACACAAAATAATATCATATTAAACCTGTTTAAAATATATTCTACGTACCATGCAAATATTCAACAAAAGTATGCACGTACAAGCCAAATATAGCAAATTAAATGCGCTTGAAACAAAAGTATACTCGTTTTATAAGTTCAATGAACCTAAAACAATTGAGTGCTAGATTTCAGTGGCATACTAGTTCAGTTGTTCCGAGCTCAACGACACCTCCTAAATGCGGAAAACACACAATTGTCTGCAATTTTAAAGCAATGCAGTTTGTGAGAAATACATTCTTCAAAAACATGTTCTTTTATCAATCAAAACGTTTATGCTTCGGGTTATACCTGGATCGATGCACTCTGATAAATGCAATGCCCGTCCAACCATCAGCAAAATCGACAATTGAGATGCAAAAAGAAGTCAGAACTCAGAAGCTTCAATGAATTTTATGATAAACATTTGTGGGATTTTGTTCATAATAGTACTATTAAACTTGCCTTTGCAAGCAAAGAATGAGAGAAAACTTTGTTATCGGCCCGATGAGCACTGTAGAGCCATATCGTTTGATTCTTGGCTAATGTCCTTTCCAGCAACCTTCACCGTTGAAATTTACAAAAACTCATTACAAATTGTACATACATGAAAAATCCAAGAAAAAACTCATTACTACATGAAAAATCCAAGAAAAATTCTACCTCTTAGCTTAGTGAAGAGATGTTTTCAGACATACATAGAGTTTCTGAGTTAACATCTTCAACACTTCCTAATTACTTTCTGAAGAGCCTTTCTGATCACTACTGCTGAAGGAGATTTCACTCCCTTGCACTACAATATGTAATTTATATGTGGTGAGGCGTGTGGGGATTCCATAGTCTGGGACAGAAATGAAATAGCAGAAGCTAAATCAAGTACCTTCTCAGAAAAACCATTTTCAAGTGTGCGAGATCTATTGAGATATCCATGGAGCATAAGTGTTATGCCATCAACCGTCTCAAGAGTAACAGCATCGTGTTTCTTGACTATAGCTACAGAGTAGAAACATCTTTTTCCTTGGTTTATGCAATATTGAAATCAACAAAATAAAGTTCGTGAATTGATACAATACTTGCAGAAGAGGCAAGGTGGAAGGTTTGAGGTGTATGATTGACATTAAAGAAATTTGTATATAGACTAATAAACAAGAGGGGCTACCAAGAAATGCATGCCCTGAAAAAATAACGTAGTAATATACGAGATGACATATCTTCATATTTATTAATGAAAACTCAACTAGCATCTACTTGATCAATGGTTCTAACCAAATACAATCTCAAACGAGGTGTTCCATATGGAACTTTTCATTAACAACTTTGATGTTGCTTCAAAATCCCTATTGAAATAGCTTTGTATTACACAAATTGATAAACAGCCTTTCATAGCCTATTGCATTGACATTTGACAACATTAGGCTTCCACATCCATCATCATGCTGGATTTTATATTACCCTAAGCATTCCAGAAACTTAAATTCTCAATGGGAAAACAACCTAGTGTAAGCTCAGAATGATTCAGTTTTAGACCATTAGCTCTGAATCCTTTAGACCACAACAACCATAGACAGCACTAGTTTCTCAAAAGTTATAGAACCAAAAATTCAAACTGTATTCATAGTGAGGTCGTGTCCTGGGAATATTTCAAAGTTCAGTTTAACTCTTTATATTTCTGCATTCTCTCAAACTCCATGCAAATTGTGTAAAGAAAATAGTAAGAAGCCAAACTTTACTCTTTCAAAGTGAAGCCTCCAATGCCTAATATTTTACCGTGGGAATCTGGATCTGCTTTGACCAGCCACCAATCGTGCAACAGATTCTGTAAGAGGATCATCATTAAGATGAGTCAGCAGTTGTTAAAAATATTGAAGACCAAGATTACATGGTATCTAAGTCATCTCCAAAGACCCAATAACCTTCAATTCGTAAGATTTAATAAGAATAGATGAAAGAAAAATATATGCAATAGAGTAGGCCACAATAAAGTGTCTTACCATCTTTCTACGGGAATCTGTTTATGTGGATAGGTTTCCCTTCTGATATCTTTTGCTATCCTTGAAATTGCCTTTGGTAAGAAAGGGAGCTTAGAATCTAGAATGATTAATTCACTTGTTCAACACAATTTCACTCTTGTAAAAGAAGCCTATACAACATTTATCTTCTGAAATTAAAGAGCTAAGCTAAAACCAGAAAATTTTGATTTTCCAAGTATACCACCAGCACTTCGTTACAACTATGAACATTGGATAATACAGAATCAACAATTGGGATCTACATTAAAAATGTTACACTGATAATGTACTCGTATCCTCAACTTCTGCCATATATGCATATGCAAGAAATTATAATGAAACAAGAAACATGGCTCACAATGACTACTCTTGATTATATATCAGCGATATCTACTATCTACCTGAGGAGGCACTAAATCATAGCTTTAAAATCCTATATCCTCCTACTTCCAAACCCTTATTGATGTTCGAATGTTGTTTTAGCAAAAATAGAAAGAGATATGAAAACTCCAAGTAAAAGAGATTATAGCACTAAACCTATTCGAGTCTTCTTGTCTAACCGGCCAACTCCATTTTTTACTGCTAAACCCTTCAGTACCCATCTCTGCAAAATCTAGAATTCCAAACATTATTGTGCCTAAACAAGTATCGTGTAACCACAAGAACGTAAGCAAAAAGGGAAAACTTAGAATATCCAAAGTGATATCAGCACACGCAAACTCTGTTTCAGGATCAAGCTTGGACCTTTTGTTGTGCAAAACACGAGAATGGATGAAATGCGCCCTTCATCCGCCCAAAAACAAGGGTTTCAATTATTTTTAGAATAAAAAATAACAAACCAAAAAGTAGACATTTTGATATTTTACATAAGAACTTTTTTATTTATATAATGTATTTTGTCCAAAAAAGAAAATTTAGAAATCTGGAATTAATATATAACATGTTACGATTTTTTTAAGTTTTTATAGTAGCTTAGATGACTTATTTTAATTTACACTTTTAATAGACCAAGGTTCAATCTCTCATAAGAAGTTTTTTTATTTATATAATGTATTTTGTCTAAAAAAGAAAAATGCATATAAATAACGATTATTTGTTAACAGTATTTATTAACCGTTATAAAATGTTTATCTAACACTTAATAAAGTTAACAGTTGTTGCAAAATTGTTAACTATAACTATATATATAGATTACGATTTATTAAAATCCGTTATCATTAACATAAGTTACACTAATATAGATAACACTAACTGTTATCTATTACTAAATTTCTTGTAGTGAACTGATGGTTGTTGTCCAAATTCTCATAAGTCTAGAGAAACTATTCTAGACATGACATTTTAAATGTCGATAGTTCAGAACCAAGAACGTTGCTCTGATACCAATCTGTCACGCGTTAATTCCCGAGGGAAGGTCCGTAAGCCGGGGTGCGACTAGGGGTGGGATTTAAGAAGCGGGGAAGAAGGGGGGGCATGTTTGACTTGGAAAGAATCCTGAATAATACTTCAAACATAACAATTCATAGATAAACGAGAAGACTCGCAATTCAAATCGATGAAAAAGGCTATTCGATGTCAGAAGTTGAGGTTCACAATCCTAATTCTATCGAATAGAAGAACATAAACATAGTCGTTAGAAAGTTATAGATCGACAGACAAACTATAGTTGACAAAAGATAATATCATAGCGGAAGCATTTCATAAAAGCAATCTGACAACAACAACCACGCCTCAGCTCAACCCGTCACAACCGGCACTTAACCTGAAAACATTTGGAAACAATTTGTGGGCTGAGTACTAGTGTACTCAGTGGGCTATGCATTTTATAAGCAGTTTTATAAAATCTAAATATTTTTATCCATTCATGAACAACATACCTTAGAAGGTTTCAAAACGAAAAGTACTTCTAAGCATGTCAAAACATTTATCATTTTCATTCGTTGTGCACAGTTATGTACAATCTAAAGTTACTCTTACTTTGGCCCCGGACTTCTTGCCACTGTCGAGCCCATTTACATCCAGACCTCGGGTCGAAACCCAGAGAGTCTATTAAAGCATTTAGATTTCGGGTTGAAACCCAGAGAATCCCTTTCTGCTTTTGGATTTCGGGTCGAAACCCAGAGAATCTCATTAACATTACAGCAGCACACAATGGAGATCAACCCATTGCACTACTACCCATTCGTGTACACAGTTATCGACTAACGTGTTAGGTAAAGCCGAAAACCTCGATCGATTGACTTCAGATCATTAAACTTAGTTGAATGTACATTAAAACATGACATGGATAACATTTCATTTTGCAATATCAGAGCTTATATAACTCAAACATAATTTTGAGAAAAATAAACACACCTCTTGGAATAAATCCGTCGTTTAAAACCTCCTTCGAGTTTAGAAAAGCAGTGATAATCCTCACAATCAATTCCGCTTACACATTGTACTTGACCTTCACAATATACATGCTATTTAGAAATCTTAGAATCTAAATAAATATATCTCTAATTCAAAGCTAATTATTAGCTTTTAGAGTTTCATATCCATTCTATTTTCTAGAAACGAATCTTGGATTTTCTCCAAAAATCTTAGCTCGTTTTATAGAATTTAATAAATTAAAGCTATCATCATTACTCGTTTAAAACGAGACAATTGAACTTAAATAATTATTTTGGAAATAATGATTAATTTCTCACTTTTAATTGTTCTTTGCATTGAGCTTTGATTTATAATCTTTTTATTAATTAATTAATAATATAAAGTAATTATTCTCAATTAATAATTATTAATCAAGTCATTCTAATTTTCAAATATATATATATATAACAAAATTCTAATTATATTTTTCGGTGCATAAGTGATTAACTCACGACCCATTTCACGAACCAATTAATTTCATTCCAAACCCTTTTAGTTGGTAAGTAGGAAACAATTGTTCAAGTTCTATAATCTTAGACAAGCATTGGCCCAAATAAATTGCAATACACATTTTTATTCCATTTCCTTTTCTTTATTCTTTTCTTTTATATCTTTTATTCTTTTTATTTTTTTCTTTTCTTTTCTCTCCCTTCTTTTATACCTAACGACTAAACTTCTCTTTTTCTCCCTATTCTATCGACTTCTTCACCATCCTTTCTCCTTTTATTTTATTTATTTATTTCTTCTTTTTCTTTATTACTCTTAATTTCCATTTTCTTTATTCATTTCATTTTTCTTTTACTCTTCTTAATTAAATTATTTCCCTCTCTCTCCCCAAGATTCATCACTCTCCCCCCACCCATTCCTTCTTCTTTTCTTCTAATTATGGTATTTTTTGAGGCAAATAATCATAATCAATTCCTTTGAGAGTCAAACAATTATAATTATTATATCAAAAAAATTAATAATACAAATTAAAAATGTAAAAACAAACATTTTCGATATCACAATGCACAAACTAATATTGCGGTACTCGTACGATGCACGATATGCAATTTATTAAAATTTTGGTATTAATATTTCGGGTAAATATCGAACTAATTAATTAAAAATTATTAATAGTTTTATATAAATTAGTGTTTCTTGTATTTCATAGAATAAAACATTTTAAAATTTATCTTCAAAAACTGAATAGTACTTGAAATAAACTAATCATCATGTTTTTTGAGTCACTTCCGAGTTTGTACACCAAAGTTGATAGTAAACATATGGATACCAATTCAATCATTTCGTTAAGCTTCATGTTAACCCACTCAAATTATCATTTTATCATATTTAATTTGTCTACAATTTCAATTAACCCAACTTTTCACTATAAGTTTTTTTCAATAATACATTTGTTTATATTTGTAATCAAAAATTGATACTCAAATTATTTTAATTTTTTATTAAATCTTATTTAAGTCAATCAACAACACGTAATATATATTAAAAAAAATTAAATTTACTCAAACCCTTTCAGTTTTAAAATTTATTCAATCATATCTATGTGGATTTTGTGATTATTTCATAAATGAGGTTTTATAACAAATACTAACTAAATTAAAGTATTTTATTTATTCATATATATTTATTATAATTTAAAATATAATAATTAAGATATAATAAAATTCAACCAACTCAATTGAAAATCAAAGCTTAATACAAAATCAAACTTTGGTTCGTAAAAAATGAAACTAAATTGAAATAAAACAAAATATGAATATTTAAAACCACATCAAACCATAAAACATAAATTATTTAATTTAACTTATTGCGTAAGTTGAATTTTTACTCACACATATTATCAAAAAACTATATATATATATAAGAACGTATTATTAACATTAATCCTTAATTAAGATTATTTAACTAATATTAAATAATAACATATAACGTATCAATTACAACATAATATGGTATTTATAAATTACCCTTTATTAATCCATAATGATATATGAACCATAAAATCAAAATTTGTAATGGCCCGCTAATTCCGAGTAAATTTTCTCGTTGTAAATAACCTGGTAGTAATGAAAATTTTCGTATTTATAATGAGATTTTAGAATATATATATATATATATATATATATATTTTAGAAAATATATATATATATATATATTATGAAAATATATATATTTATGTATATAGGGGTGGATTCAAGAAAAAGTGGTATTTGGATATAAAATAGGAAGTAATCCAAACCATCCATTCCATTTAATCCAATGGTGTAGATCTAATCTTACAAATAATCTCACACGCGTTTTGCATTGTGAATTGTAGTGCAAAAGGGCAAATAAGGAAGAAAACATTGGCAGTTTTTTTTTGTTTTGAATCCAAATTGAATAATCCCACTATTCACGCTAAATTAGAGAAAACTACAAAAAAAAACACTACAGTCATATTCCTGCAATTCACTCGTGATTTTTTACTTCGGAGAAAGGAGAAATGAGCACCACTCCACGCCTCCTCATGGATAACGACGGGGAAGAAGATGATTTCGCGAACACCAGTATACCAGAAGAGCCCGTGATGCAAAATAGTATGAATGCGAGTGCAACAACTCGTAGACCACCCAAAAATCTTATTCTCTCTACCAAAAAATCTTCCACATTCACGCTTACCAACAATTCAACAATGTAATTATCAATGCAACAATGTAACTAAAATAATGCAAAATTGTAGTCTGGTTCAATGCAAATTGTCGTGTTATCAATGCAACAATGTAATTAAAACAAATCTTATTCCCTCTGCCAAAAAAATCTTCCACATTCACGCTTACCAACAATACAACAACGTAATTATCAATGCAACAATGTAAATAAAGTAATGCAAAACTGTAGCCTGGTTCAATGCAAATTGTCGTGTTAT
>JAPKLX010000113.1:218045-244706 GCA_026898415.1 Leonotis leonurus | reverse complement strand
CTGCCTCCGCGAGCGAGAGAAGAGCAACGGCCTGCCTCCGCGAGCGAGAGCAGCGGGCTGCCCTTCGAGAGCGAGAGCAGCGGCCTGCTCTCCGCGGGCGAGAGCAGCGGGCCGCCCTCCGCGGGCGAGAGCAGCGGGCCGCCCTCCACCGAGCGAGCAGGAGCAGCGAGAGCACGGAGCATGCGCGAGTAGCTGCGGAACGGCGAGGGTGCGCGCAGCAGCGAGGCTACAAGGGGAGCAGCGAGAGCAGGCGACCAGCCAGAGCAACAGCGAGCTGTGCTCTGGGGCGACGCAGTGGAGCAGTGGCAGCGCGATGTCGAGGTAGCGCTGAGCTGGGCGGGCGACGAAGAGCTGGAGTAGTGAAGGAACGACAGTGAAGTGAGAATACAAGAGAGAGTAGAGATGGATGTGTGTATGCGGCTGTAGAAGAAGAAGAGAGAATGGGTTTTAAACTATAGTCTGCAAAGTGAAAAGAAGAATAAGGGAAGTGAAGGAATAAAGGAGCAGGGAGATAACAACAAAATAATAAAGGAGAAAATTTAGGAACATGTCGGCAGAATAAGAAAGATAGCTTTACAACTAGAAAAGAGCATGCAATGCATGCATGCGCGTACTATAAGTATATGTACTGTATGAATAATTATGAGGCCTTACTAATTAATTGATGAGAGTGTGCCAATTTAATTAAACAAGAAGGGCCTACTTAATTAGATCCATAATTGGATTAGTTAATTTCCAATGGGCTAATATACATTTAATTGAACTTAGTTAGACCAATCTATTTAAGTAATAGATTAAGACTTAATTTATTTAGACTATATTCATTAATAAAATTTCGATATTAAAGTCAGATAACTTAATTTATCAAGTAGAATTTAAATTCGTTTATTAGAATTTAATCATAAAAAATGATTAATCTATATATGATGTTTAGAACACGATTTGTGGATGTTAATCTAACCTACAAGAAGTTAATTATGTTGATTTAAGGATCAAATAATAAATTAGAAATTTCCTAATTAGTTTTTACCCAATTATTAATTAATTGGGTAAAGTAAATCCTCAATCTTACCTTAATTTAGAAATCCTCATACGACACTCCTAGAAATTTACTTTGAAGCTCGAATGATAGTCGAGTTAAAAGACCCGAGAATAATTCACAAAATAGCTAAGGATAATATTTCGTTACACTTAGAAGAATTTGAAATACTTGATCAATATATCTCACGTGAGATTTGTTTAAAGGTTGCGACGAAAGGTCTGAACCACAATTCTAGAACGAAGCAATCGTCAGTCAAGACCATCCAAGTAGGCTTTCTTACTCTATAAAATATGTGTGCATGACTTAGAATGAAAATTGTAATTTTCAAATCATTGTCTTGCCATAAATGTTTCGATTTATGTATGATGTCTATCTGTTTTATTTATAATCGAATTCGGGTCCCAGTAGATTAGATATTTACTCGGACCAGTGTACACAATGGACCGTGAGTCATCTTAGCGGGTTGGCCGGTCCAGTGTCCGTGTGAGGCGGCCACCTCCCGGCACATAGAACTTCAAATATGGTTAATTACAAAAGAAATTAGACTGCAGTCAAACATAGGATTTTCACGAGAAATGATTTTGGTGAACATAGGTGATTTAGAGACAAAATCCTTATGTTTCACTTATGATGGCTTGACAGTTATATGTGTATGTGTGCGTTTTCGGCACGTGTCTATTGAGTACAATTTGTACTCAGCCCTGCATGTATTTCTAAACGTGTAGCTTAAAGAAAGATGAAGGTACGGGTGCTTCGTGGGCTTTTGTCGTGGATTCTAGTAGCTGACTCTTGGGGGTTCTACGTGTCTTCATACACGTAGGACTTTGTCTATGCGATCCTACATTCCGCTGCTAGAATATTATGTAATAGACTCGAGATTTCAAACTCTTTTCTTAGTTATGAATTGTAATGAGCTTATGACTCTAATTACGTCAGCTGACGAATTCGTATGATGAATTCTTGACTTATGTTATGAGAAGAATATTCATTTCCTTGTTCTATTCCACACTCGTCGTTTTAATCCTTTCATTGTCACGTTTTCCCGGCTTCACTAGACTTAGCGAAGTAGGGGCGTGACAGCTCGCTAGGGGGTAGAGCTCGCTACCCCCTGCGCTTGGCCTAAGTGGATTTTCCTTCTCTTTGTGCCCTTTTTGCCCTCGTTTCTCTTATCGAGCCTTATACTCCATTTTTGTCGATCTTTACCTACAATGTAACATATAGAGAACCAAAGCATCACGTCGAACGACAATAATCAACATTATGAACCAAAAATGCGAGAGAAACGATACCAAAAATGGATAAAACAACCTCCCCACACACAATACCTTGCTTGTCCTCAAGCAAGTCTAAGCTCAAACATAATAAGGAAATCTCAAGATAAGAGGCAAAATTGATCATGCAACAACAATCATCATCATCACGAGTACTCAATAGGGATCATAAGTCTATACATCAATCACTACCACATGTTTCCCTCGAAGGTGCAACTTCAATCCGATTAAACTCAAAGACATATGAAAATTTGGTTTTTAATCACTCAAAAACTAGACTTAATTCATTTATCTTTTCAAACCAATTTTTAGAATCGAATCGCATATAATTTTTAGTGATAGAAAGAACGATGGTCACTTGGTGTGATCTTCGTTATAAACCGAGTATCCTATTGTGGTTTCCCATACCCATTCCTACAATTCAAAATTTCTAAAGTGTTCTCGTGTGGTTTTCCATGCTCATGGTTTCCAGAGGAGCAGAAGCCTCCCAACTCAATCTCATAACGAACACAATTCACAACAATCTAGCAATTTAAGCAATTTTATACCAAATCAACAATGCTAAGAGTAGTCACATCAATTCGTCACAAAAACGAATGACCCACGACAGTTATGATCAAAATATAATGACTCGTGTCCAATCAAAAACTCCCAACGACAATTCATATCAAAGCATACTCAATCAAGCGCTCTTATCAAGATCAATCACAAAACGTGTTAAGCTAAGAGTCACAAGAGAGACAAACAAGCATTCAACTCATGCACAAGAATAAGCCGCATACTCAAATTATGCACACCTTCCCCCCTCAACAAAGGATAAGCAATGTCCTCAATGCATAAAGAAAAGTGTAAGAGGGAAAGGGACTACCTGATATAGGGATTGATGCGGCGATGATGGCAATGATGAAGCTCAATCAGAAATGGATGATAAACCTGCGAGAGAAACACAAAACAAACCAAATAGCAAAAGCAAAAATAGCTTAAGAAATTCAACCCGGACGCACACATAAACTAGAAAGAAAAGAAAGCATACTAAGCAGCAGTGACAAGTCACTGCTAATCGGTGGTGGAGGAGGATCAAAGAGGGCCCAAGATTCCTCGTTTTGGGGCTGCGAACTGCTCGCTGCATGGTCTTCGGCTCGGTTCTTTGTTTGAGTCATGATGGAAAGAACAAGGGAAGAGCTTGTGTCCGGAGATGGTGGACGAAAACGGTTGCTGATGACTGGAGTTGGTGATGGTGACTGGAGGCGGCGACAGGTGGTGACCGGTGGAAGGTGGTGACTGGGATGTGGAAAAGAAAATATGGGTAATGATAGAGTTGGAGGGATGGATGTGGTGGTGGTAGTGTGTAGAGAGGAAAAAATTAAAACAACGGGAGAAGATGGGAGAGAGATTTGAGAGGAAAGAAAATCGGGAAATAAAGATTGGGGGAGAGAATGAGGAAAGAAAAGAATAGCAATGACGGAGGAAATGAAGAAAGATTTGGGTGTCCGCTGGGGTAGCTGTTGCTACCCATGAGTGCTGGAGAGGTGGGCAGAGCTGAGGGCTAGTGACCGCTCTGACTTCGACGTCCGATCTGAAACTCTCTTCCAAATTTCCTGATTCTTTGAATGCTTTCTCCATGCTGGAATCCTGCACAACAGAGGTCTCGGCCAAAGTATCAACAGAATCAATAAATGCACAATCTTCAATGGAACTAACAGAGGTCATAGCCTTGTGCTTATGCACAGAAAATGAAAATGTCTCTCCTAACACTGACATCTTAATATTACCATTCTTAACATCAATCAAAGTGTTAGTAGTCGCCATAAAAGGTCTACCTAGCAATAAAGTATGATCACGCTCATTCTCATGCACATCATCTATCTCAAGAACAACGAAATCCATAGGAACAATCAATCCACCAACACTAACTAGAATATTCTCAATAATACTTCTAGGATATCTAACAGAACGATCAGCTAACTGTAAACTCATGCGTGTTGGCTTTAATTCACCTAACTCTAATTCCTTAAAGATCGAGTAAGGCATCAGATTAATACCAGCACCTAAATCAAGCATACCTGTCACAGTCTTACCATTCCCTAGAGCGATGGGGATGACGAAACTACCTGGATCTCATAGATTTTGTGGAAGAGGCTGCTGCATGATAGAGCTGGCTACTTCGGATACCATGACGGACTCATCGTATGCAAATGTCATCTTCTTGGAGGCAAGCTCCTTGAAGAACTTGAGATAGGATGGAACATTTCGAATGAACTTCAATAGGGGCAGATTCACACGCACTTGAGAAAGCATTTTGTAGAAGTCCTTGAATTGTTGTTCCAGCTTCTCATTCCCCAGTCTGCTCGGGAAAGGAATCGGTGGCTTATACGGATTGGCCGTCTTGTGCAACTGAATAGATGGTTGTTCCGGTTCCATCTTCTTTTCCTTCTCTTTCTCATCTACTTTGTCTTCCTTGGCTTCCGGAAGCTCTTCTTTATTATCCACGTGCTTGCCACTATTAAGAACAGTAATAGCTTGCACTTGGTGTGGCGAATGTCCCTGTCCCGGTATCCTCCCTGTCTGCTGTTGCTGCTGCATCTGATTGACTGCTCCAGAGATCTGCCCTACTTGGCTCTCGAGGCGTTTGATAGTAGCCTCTTGAGCCTCTCGAGCCAGTTTGCTTTCTTGCATGAAAGCTGTCAGGCTGTCCTCTAGAGATGATTTGGGTTGTGCTACTCGCGGTGCAGGTGGGTACTGTGGCTGGAACTGTGGTGCCGACTGCTGAAACTGAGGCAACGGCGGCTGTGGCAGCAGCTGAAAATGAGGTGGAGGTGGATAATACCCTGGCTGAGGTGGGTAATACGGCTGCTGTGGTGGATAGTACCCATGCTGAGGTGGGTAGTACTGCTGTGGAGGTGCTCGTTGGGCAGGAAAATTTGATCCTTGTCCTAGAGTCGGCCCCTTCCACGTAGAGTTATTCTGCTCTCTCCATCCTGAAGTCTGCTGGACTGGATGTTGCTTGAATGGCGGGCGTGGTGGAAATCCCTGTGCAACATAGATTTCCGCCTCTCCTTCTGTCACGCCCCAATTCCTGAGGGAAGGCCCGTAAGCCGGGGTGCGACTAGGGGTGGGATTTAAGAAGCGGGAAAGAAGGGGTGTGAAAGTGTATCACCTACTCTAAATAGTTGTTGCGGAAGCTAAAAAGAACACAAGATATAATTTTATGTAGGCTGTGTTAATGAACAGCCTACACGGCAGCCTTTACGGCAAAAAAGAATAATCAAAATAAGTGTTGTGTTGTTTACAATGTTACGGACAACAACAACAACACTTCTCACTAAAAATACTAAAAGTATAACCTTCTAAGACAAAGATCACACGCACTAAACTACGATATAAATCTGCAAAAGTGTATCTCTAACTAAAACCGAAACCAATATAAATAGAGATAACTTCATGGGCTTGGATTCCATCGGGTCGAAACTGCCAGCCCATGTCTTCCTTGATTTTCTCAACTGCTGTCGTGCTCCGCAAGATTCGCTGGGCAGTTGGTGTGGACTCCGACATTCACGGTAACAAACTTCCATTCAGCGTCAAACTCTCAACCGCATTCCATTATTTAGCTTTCTCCTCAAGACTCGGTCTTTGACAGTTTCTTCGTGCATTTCAGTTGTACATCTCACCAAGTCAACGTCCACGTGGCAATTCAGTTGCATACTCAACATTAGCTTGTTGTGTGGAGCATAACAGCAAAGCCAATCATCACACTATCCTGTGAAGAACACAAAAACACACATGTTAGGTTCAACAAACAAAATAACAACAGAATAAGATACCTAACAAACTCCCCCTGTTTTTGTGCTTTCTTCACAACATCTTGGTCTTCCTACGACGCTCCCCCTATCTAAATGCCCTGCAAAACAATTTAACAAGCAAGTAGAATATTCCAAAAAGACAACACAGTTCAGATACGCAGCAGTCAGACATCAATAAGCAGTAAAACAACCATGTCATTCAAAACATAGGTGCTGCAAAAACAATCATCCATCCACAAAACAAAAAATAAATTTGTTTGTCAGTTATCCACCATAAAAGAAAAATTGTTTGGTTTAATGTTTCATGACGGGTCATCACCCCACACAGCCATCCGGCCACTTGCATTAACTTGCAACTTCTTCAGTTTTCTCATCCTCCGTGTCTGCACCTGCACCAGCTGCACCCTCGTTCTCATTGTCAGCTCTACCATCAGCCTCAACAGCATCATCCTCCCCAGCGTCGTCCCCAGCATGATCGTCCCCAGCATGATCAGCCGCATTTCCTCCCCCTTGTTGGGAAGAAAGGCACGCCTCAAGAGCAGGAAGGAGGGCAGCTAGGGGAGTCAGGACATCCAGCAGGGAGGTCAGGGTATCCAGCAACTGTTGCACGGTGTGATGGGGCATGAGGACACCAGAGGAGGCAGCAGCAGCAGGATTACTCCATGGTAGATCAGCCACCTTACTCTTACTGAACAAGGAAGGGTGGATGGAATAGGTCGGAACAGGATCCGCTCCTTGACTTCTGGTAAGCGAGGTGAACCCCTGATGAGCCAATACCCTGCAAATAAGAGAGGGAAATGGCAGAGACGATAGTTGAGCTTTGGAAGAGAGAGCAGCAAACTGGTCGAAGATAATACGCCCTAGGTTGAAGGGTTTGTTAAGCCCCACAAGGTAGAGCAAGACCCCGTGCTGCTGAGTAACGACGGTAGTGTTGGAGGAAACAATCCAGTTGAAAGTTAAAACCCGGTGCAGAACCGAATACAGATGGGTAAGCCAAGAAGATTTCATTGGCTGGGCCCACTTGGAACGTTTCCCTCCAGTAATTTCCTGAAGGAGCGACGGGTTGGCGGCGAGGAGAGCTTGAAGAAGGGCGGTGACATCAGGAGTGGATGGAGACGCCATTGTTGAGAGACCGGGAAGATGATCAGAAAATCAATTCGTGGATTAGGGTTTCTGAATGGAATGAAATTTTGTGATATGCAAAATCAAAAAAAGAGAGAAGTGATGTATCAATCTTGGAAGGCGTGCGGATATGATAAAGAGAGAGTAGGGTTTAATGGGGTTTGTGATAGGAGGACAGTTGCTGTGACAGTCAAATGATGAAGTACACAGTACTGACGACGCTTCATCTCTGAAAAATGTGGCGCCCTTTTGAATTTCAACCTGACAGAAAACCCTAGAACACGCGACATGACATGCATAACCCACTGTCATAACAAAGAGATACGGATGTTGAGGTAAACATTCTGGAGTATGAGAAAAACAACAGCCCCAAGACTTGCTGACATGCATAAAATCTAAAAAAAATGAAAGAGAACAACCCAATGGAAGACATCCAGTCCAGCTTGCTCTGTTGAGTCAACGTTTTGTTACAACATCCACCTGGCTTATATAGAGAAAATATGTGCAGAACTACAAGAATCCAAGGGTTAGTGAGCGTAGAGTGCATCGTCGCAGCGAACGCCGTGCCCCTAGCCTTTCACCCTCGAAAGCAGTCGCAGTTGCAATCCTTTTGTAAGGTAGCATCGTCGTAGCGAGCGCCGTGCCCCCCAAACTACTTGGATTGTTTACCACACAGTTACATACAAAACATATAGATAAAGGCCAGGTTTCAGAATATAGAATATGTTGACTAAGATGTTATCCCAGCAAGCTAGACAAAACAAGCTACACCCTTGATATAGATAATTGAATATGGAAATTAGGGTGTAGCACAACACACAATTTACTGAAAAAAACAAAGACCAAGAGATTTTCGTAAGAAAATAAATCTCTCATGATCTAAGGGTTTTGTGAAGATGTCAACAATTTGGTTCTCAATTTTCACATATTCAAGCTTGATTACCTCTTGTTCCACTAACTCTCGAATGAAATGGTGTCTTATGTCGATGTGCTTGGTTCTGGAGTGCTGAACAGGATTCTTGGAAATGTTTATGGCACTCATGTTGTCACAGTACACGACTAGGTCATTGTTGTCAAACCCATAGTCACTCAACATCTGTTTGAGCCACAGCAATTGTGTACAACAGCTGCCTGTAGCAACATACTCAGACTCAGCAGTAGATAAGGAAACACAGTTTTGCTTTCGACTGTGCCATGACACAATGGGGATCAACCCATTGCACTACTACCCATTCGTGTACACAGTTTTCGACTAACGTGTTAGGTAAAGCCGAAAATCTCGATCGATTAACTTCAGAGCATTAAACTTAATTGAACGTACATTAAAACATGACATGGATAACATTTCATTTTGCAATATCAGAGCTTATATAACTCAAATATAATTTTGAGAAAAATAAACCCACCTTTTGGAATAAATCCGTCGTTTAAAACCTCCTTCGAGTTTAGAGAAGTAGTGCTAATCCTCACAATCAATTTCGCTTACACATTGTACTTGACCTTCACAATATACATGCTATTTAGAAATCTTATCATCTAAATAAATCCATCTCTAATATAAAAGCTAATAATTAGCTTTTAGGGTTTCATATCCTATCTAATATTCTAGAAACATAACTTTTATTTTCCTCAAAAATCTTAGCTTGTTTTATAGCATTTAATAAATTAAAGCTATCATTACTCGTTTAGAACGAGACAATTAAATCTTACATAAACATTTGGGAAATAAATATTCATTTCCCACTTTTAATCGTTATTTGCATTGAGCTTTGATTCATAATCTTTTAATTAATTAATTATTTTAAATTAATTAATCATATCAAATAATTATTCTCAATTAATAATTATTAATAAATTATTACTAAGTCAATTAACCAAAATTAATTAAATTAAATCATTCTATTAAATAAATTACGGATCCATATATTAAATAAATCACAATAGACAAGAGATATCATGCATGAGATTTTTAGATGATTAAGGTTTCCTATTTAAAAGCTTCATTCTCTTTCAATTCAAGTATACTAATTAATGATTTTCACATTTTCTCTTTCTTTTCTTTTTTTTTTTTCATTTTCTCATCTGCAAAATCCATAGCCACCATCTCTACGCCGTCTTCTCCGGCGAAATTCTCGCCGCCGTGGCTCCCAATTATGCCAACGTCGTTACCTTTGTCTGGCATGGTAAGTCTCTTCCTCACATCTATCTATTCCGCCCAACATCGAAACACTAATTTATTTTCTCTCTTCTTCGAATTCATGGAAAATCTTTATGTGATTAAGGTTTTAAATTATGATATGTCAACTAGCATGATGTTTCTAAATTCATGAGAATTACAACTCTTAACTTAAAAATAGAAATAAGGATGCAGACATGAAACAAGATATGATTTTGTTTAATTAAAACTTACTTGTGGATTCTTGAGGTGGAGAAGATGTGTGGTGATGTTTGAAGCATAAACTGAATTTCAATCTGCTATGTTTTCGTTTTGCAGAAGTAATTGACGAGGTGATAAAAGGATGGTGTGGTAGACTTTCAGTTAAGAAAGTATGGTGAGGTGTGAAGGTTGGAAAGTTAGTTGAAGTAGGTATAAAATTTGTTTGGGATTGTGTAAATTTTATCTATTGTGTAATTCATCATATAGTACTAGTTGTATATTGTATTATTTAAATGTTGAATTTAGATCCATATAATTTTTCACTTGTATTATTTTACAAGTGTCGTTATATAAATAACAAGGTCCAAACTGATCTGAATAAAAATATATTTCAGTTTGAAATCAAATATCGAATTAAATTCGAACTCGTCAATTTTTTTATAAGCTTGAATTAAATAACGAAATTAAAACTCAACAACGGAGTTTAAAAATTTACTACGGATCTGCTACTCTATTTAATAATAAAAGTCGAAAATTCTCGCGAATTATTTATCGGGGTATTACATATTACTCTCCTTAAAAAAAATTTCATCTCGAAATTTAGATACCTTCAGGGAATAGCTCTGGATACTTTTCTTTCATTTTATCCTCTAGTTCCCATGTAGCTTCTTCTTTATCATGGTGTTTCCACAACACTTTAACGAGGGCAATCTCCTTGCTCCTCAATACTTGAACTTTTCGATCAAGTATTTCCATTGGCTTTTCATCATAAATTAGATCTTGTGCTAGAAATACTTCATAATATTTGATCACATGTTTTGGATCAAAAACGTACTTCCGCAACTGCGAGACATGAAACACATTGTGTACATCTCCAATGCTAGGTGGCAGTGCCAATCTATAGGCTACAGGGCCTATTCTTTCTTGGATCTCAAAAGGTCCTATGTAACGAGGACGTAACTTTCCTCTCTTGCCAAAGCGTATAACTCCTTTAGAAGGAGATACTTTCAGGAATACTCGATCCCCGATATTAAACTCTAAATTTGAACGACGCTTGTCGGCATAACTTTTCTGTCGATCCTGAGCCTCTTTGATCTTTTGTTTGATATGGTCGACCTTCTCGACCATCTGTTGAACTAACTCCGGACCTAAGAGTTTTCTTTCACCAACTTCATCCCAATAAAGTGGTGACCTACATTTTCGTCCATACAGTGCTTCGTATGGAGCCATTTCTATCGTCGCTTGATAACTATTGTTATAAGCAAATTCCAAAAGAGGTAGCAAATCCTCCCAACTTCCTCCTCGGTCCGCGACTATAGCTCGCAACATATCTTCTAGAATTTGTATTGTCCTTTCTGACGGTCCGTCAGTTTGTGGGTGAAAAGCAATACTAAAATTTAATTGAGTACCCATTGCTTCCTGCAACCCTTTCCAGAAACGTGACGTGAACCTTGTGTCATGATCTGACGTGATTGAGACCGGCACGCCGTGAAGGCGTACTATCTCCTTGACATAAAGCTTTGCAAGTTTTTCCAACCCAAAGGTCATTTGGATTGGCAAAAAGTGTGCTGACTTTGTGAGACGGTCTACAATAACCCAGATGGCAGTGTTGCCACGTACCGACTTTGGTAGGCTTACCACAAAATCCATATTGATGTGCTCCCACTTCCATTCTGGAATAGGTAGTGGTTGCAGCATCCCGTACGGTCTTTGGTGAACAACCTTAACTTGTTGACATGCAAGACATCATTTCACAAACGACGCTACATCTCGTTTCATTCCTTTCCACCAAAATCATCTTTTCTCCGTCCACGAATGAGGTTAATATTTTGACCCGGCACGGATTTTAATGTATTATTTTGACTTTGTGGAAAAATGTAGTAAGTGGAGATAGTGGAAAGTAAAAAGTAAAAACTTAGTGGAGTTAGTAAGGGTAAAAGGGTAAAATGATAAAGAGTTAGTGGAGTTAGTAAGGGTAAAAGGGTAAAAAAGTGTGTCCAAAAAAAGAAACTTTTAAGTGTTAACAACATTGGTGGACGGCCCGAAATTGCAAAACGTTAACGACATTGGTGGACGGATGGAGTACATCTTAGTACTTCCAGGATGGGCAGTATATGGTGTGTCATGAGCTTCGCTCATTATCTCTTCCTTTAACTCTACATTGTGAGGCACACACAGTCTATCTCCAAACATCAAAGAATTATCTTTATCTTCAATAAACCCCTTAGGTTCACCTGATCTTGTTGTAAGACGAATTTTCTCCAGAAATTCATCTTCTCATTGTGCCCTCATAATTCTTTCCTTCAAATCAGGCTCCGCTGTTATGACTGCTAAGTAACCTAACACAGTTTCAGGAGGGTGTACAACCTCTAAACTGAGCTTAGCAAAGTCATGAATTAGTTCATCTTGTTGGGTAATAACATACCCTAACTTGGCCTTCGTCTTTCGACTCAAAGCATCAGCTACCACGTTGGCCTTTCCTAGGTGGTAGTTGATTGTACAATCATAATCTTTTACTAATTCGAGCCATCTCCTTTGTCTCATATTTAGATCTTTCTGCTCGAAGAAGTATTTTAAACTCGTGTACCTAACACGTCTTATTTATAGGACGATAATAGAAGCTGCTTTAGGGTTTAGCTTCACTCTCTCCTGCAGCCTGTTATAACTGTCCCGTCCTATTCTCACGGAGATATAGAATTTGACGAGTTTGACTAGGGATTCTGTTTTGACTAGGTTAAGTGAGGTGGCTGACACGACCTGTAGAGCCCGTGGTAGGGTTTGCTTAACCCGTTATTGGGCTTTCTAATTACTTTTGGGTAGGGCCTTTCTTTTAATAACTAATTTTACGGCTTGCCATGTTGACATGATCGTTTGGTACGACCTCTTGGGCTTGTAACAGGTTGGTACGTTGCGGCCCATACTGTAGTTGGGATGGTTTGATTCGTATTGGGCTTACCAGCCTGACTCGTCGAGACCGTTCGGCTAATTATACGATTTTTGCCCACTACAATGCATATTTTTATTGTATGATAGATCATACCCCAAAAATATAATTAAAATATTAGTGAAAATATAATATAATATTAGAGATGTTCCCTTACTAGTCGTGGACACAACTTAATGTGCTCATGATTTACATGACAATGTTACGTAATGCCACATAAATATACGAATCACTATAATTAATGTTATTTTTTATTAATTTTTATTTTATATTATTTTATATTAAATAAATATTAAACTATACATTAATCTATAAACAATAATCAGAAAGTGAAAATTAATAATTTTTTATCAAAAATTTATTATTTATTAACATGACATGTCATATAAGTTGCGAGCACGTTAAATTGTGATCGACATGGATAGATGAACGATTATATAATGTAATAATAGCAAATTGAATGAAAAACATAAAATTAAAAAACCATTGGGTGTGCCGTGAGTTTGAAACCCCCTACTAAATATATTGTCATTATAAATATCTACTTTAAATAAAAAGAAATCAATGCCCATGAATTGAGCAACATTACAGCTACACTTAATGATCATTTAACTATTTTTTCCTTATCCCATTAATATATGGAAGAAATAATAATATTTAACTAAAAATAATAGATTAATTATTAACTATAAATAATAATAAATAGAAGGTGTAGATTCATTCTTAATTCTCACTTTTAAAATAAGATGCTTTATTTTTATCAGTAATAACATAATCATAAGGAGCATAAAACAAATAATTACAAGAAAGAGAATTTATACTCATGGAATTTCATGAGGAAGAATACTTACATTAAAACTTCAAACTTCAAATAAAACACTTATGGCTTAGGGTAGAGTGGAGGATCAAGATGATGGGATAGAGGAAGAAAGAAGGGGGCGAGCAAACTCAAGCGTGCCTCTAACAGGTGAGGAACATCTCTTTAAATAAGCCAAAGTAGTATTAAAAGACAAACGGAAAATAGTAAACAAACCATCAACTATTAACACCTTTTACAGAAATCAAAAGTAAATAGTGAAAGTTATTCTTTCCTGATTGAACTTTGTCTGGGCAGCTGGCTGATTGATTGAAATTTTTCTGGACAACTGGCTGATTGAAATTAGCCATTCGTCATTGCATTCGTCATCCACGAGTATCTTCAAAATTTAATAGTAAGTGGAACCTGATCTTCATTAGGATCCTGAGCTTCTTGATAATTTTCACTGGTATATTCTCCATCATCTTCTTCTTCTTCATCAACATTTTCCATTTCAGCATCGCTTGAATTGATTGGCATAATTGCTTTTGATGCTACACTTTCCAAAGTTGGATCATTTTTTCCAAAAACATCTCTGAACATTGAACTAATGGAATCTTTATCCATTTTCAGAATCAAGTCTTTAAAGAGAGCTTCATGTGATGGAGTATCAGCATTCATATTTCTCATAATATTTGCAGAAGGCTTTAGAGATATTATTCATTTTCTATCATGAACTTTGCCTTCACCAAAGAATTCTTCCTTAGGCCACCATTTTAGGAGAATTCTTCTGAGAAGAATATTGGACGTGATTTTTGTTTCAAGTTTATTGAAACATTGTTTTTGAACATAGTAATCCCATCTTAAAATCCATGGGACTTGATAAAGATTAACAAACTGAAGTACAACTGAGATATTACTCAGGTGAGAATTTTCTCTTTGGAATTTTCTCCATATTATCTTAACATTTTTAGGAAATATACACGGTATTACCCCCCATGAAAAGAAAAATGACAAAAACCAATTTGGAATTTTTTGGTTTTCATTATCAAGGGTAAATTTTACCCACCAACAATGTTTTTTGGCATGGTTTTCATAGAGGAAAATACAATCCCAAGCATTAACATAATCATAATAATTATAGTATGAATAACCATTAAATGGTTCATTCATTTTTCTTGATTGAAAGAGGGGAAGTCCCCATTCTGAAGCAAGAAGAATTCTCTTGATTAATAATTTTGAAAAGGCATATTCATTTTTGCCTATATGACTAATAGTTATTGAACCAGTGTCAATAAGGATTTTTTCAAAGTATTCTTGAGACTTATTACCAAAACCTGATTGAATATCTTTATTAAGATAAATATTTGCAATTTGCAAAGGAGCAAGACCTATTAGATCTGTTTCTATTACACAAAGATTTAGAGATCCAGAAATTAAATAGGGATATTTAATTTCATCTCTTGTTCCTCTTTGTAAGAATATCGCATCTTGATAATACTGAATATCATATGCACTTTCATCATTTTCAAATTCTTTTAGAATATCAAAATCTTTTAGATTTTCTTTAGGATTTGAGGTAGAAGAACTATTAGTTCTAGCGCTATTGGATCCAGCGCTATTAGTTCCTGTATTGTTTCGTCTAGAATTTAAGACGGTCATGGGTCGTTTCCCAGCTGCCTGGCGTTTTACGATTTGGCTCCAGGGGCTTTCCCTGTAAAAATTCTCTAGTTAAGAAATCAGGTAAAGAATTTGATTTTCCTGTAATGTGTTCAATATCAAAATCAAAACAGGCTAGAATTGATTGCCATCTAGCAAAAATTTGTTTAGATGCAATATTTTTTACATCTTTTAAGAGTATATCTTTAGCTGATTTACAATCAACTCTAATTAGAAATTTTTGATTTAAAACGTCAGTTTCAAATTTAGAAACACATTTAACTATAGCCAATAATTCTTTTTTAACAGTTGAATAATTCTTTTGGGAATTATTCCAATTTCCAGACGTAAATCTTACTAACTCTTCTTTAGAGTTTTCAGGATTTCTTTGTTTTAGAATTCCACCATATCCTATTTCTGATGCATCTGTTTCAATAATTTTAAATGCTATAGGATTAGCAAGAGAAAGGCATGGGAGTTCTTTAACTCTTTCTTTAATTCTTTGAACAGCTTTAGTATGATCTTCTGTCCAAGGTAATGAATTTTTCTTTAACCTTTGAAACAATAATTTACAATCTAAAGCAAGATCTTGGTAAAAATCTCCAATATAATTTAGACAACCAACAAATCTTTGTAATTGATTTAAATCTAATATTTTATCTGGAAATTTATCGGAAAAGAGTATTACTCTTTCTATGGGAGTGATAATTTTATTTTCAATATAATGTCCTAAAATTTTTATCTTAGTCAAGAAAATCTTTACCTTTTTGTAGCTAATTGCTATTCCTGCCTTTTTAGCAGTTTGTATGAATATATTAATATGTTTGATATGTTGCTCAATATCTTCTGAATAAATGAGAACATCATCAATATATATAATTATAAAATCTATATAAGGATTAAAAATTTCATTCATTATATTTTGAAACTCTATTGGAGCATTTTTCAAACCGAATGGCATAACATTCCATTCATAGTGTCCAAAAGGGACAGTAAAAGCGGTTTTATATCTATCTTTTTCGTTAAGAATAATTTGATAAAACCCTGATTTAAGATCAAAAGTAGAATATATATTACCTTTGAATAATCTATTTAAAAGATCCCTCTTATTGGGTAATGGATGTTTTATCCATTTTAAAGCTTTATTTAAAGGTTTATAATTTATAACCAGTCTAGGGGATCCTCGTTCAAGTTCTGAAGCATTTTCAACATAAAATGCTGGACAACTCCAAAGACTATTACTTGGTCTAATTAATTTTTTATTTAAAAGACTGTCTATTTCTTCTTTACAAAGTTTTAAATGCCTACTTCCCATAGCTATAGGTCTAGCTTTGGTAGAAACAGTTTGTTCATCAAAACCGTCTATGTAAGGAAGACTAACTTCATGTTTTTTCCTATTCCAAAAGGCATTAGGTGCTTCTGCACAAATTTCATTTTCAATCTTTTTTAAGATTTCACTTATTTTGTCTTTGATAACTTTAGTGTTTAGTCTTTCATTAATCCTTTTAAATTTTAAATCTTCTTTTAAGGAATTTATGAAATTGGTTTTATTTTTAATTACCTTTTGTAAAATATTTATAGATTTTTCTTTTGGAGTAGTAGTAAAAGGAAAATACAAATTTTTTCCTTTTATAATACTAGACACACCCTTATTATCTATTTTAACAGGGAATATCATTTGGAAAAAAGGAGTTCCCAGTATTACTGGAGTAGAAATATTTTTAATTAAAATAAATGAAGTATTTAAGCATACTCCCTTATTACAAATTGCAACATCTGATAGTTTATAATTTACTGTTAAAGGTTGTTTATTAGCAGCAGTAATGTACTGAGTAGTTTTTGTATAATATCTTGAGGGTACAATCCCTTCACTTATACAATTAACATCAGCTCCAGTATCAAGTAATGCTTTAATTTTAATTGGATATTCTTTATTGATTATAAGAGTAACTTCTTAATACCATTTTTGAGAAATGATTCGATCAATTTTATTAATCCAAATTAATTCTCTAAAATCAATTTGATTAACCTCTGGTTCTTCATTTTGAGAACCTTCCTCTTCTTCAGAGGAAGAAGAAGTATTATCCTTTTCCCAAGGGGTTTTACTATCTTTTGATGTTAATAAATCTATTCTTTCTTTAAGAAATTTTATATCTATTTTAATTTGTTTAATCTCTTTATTTATTTCTGAAATAGTAGGTTCTCTCTCTTTTTGATTGGCCTTTTCAATCATTTTGCTATAAGAATATAATTCTTTGTTTTGATTTATTTGTTTATTAAGTTTTGTGGGATTTAGATTTAAATTTTCTGATTTAGGCTTGATTGCTATTGACAAATAATGTTCTATAGCTTCTCGTTTTTTAATTGGATCATTAATTTGATCTATAATATCAAGAATAAAATTTTCCTCTTGAGAAATTACATTTATTTCTAGACCCATGAAGTTTATAAGACAACAATCACAATCACAATCAGATTGACAATCTTGTGATTCTTCTGTTTGAGAGCTACAACTACTATAAATAGATTCATAATTTTCTTCTTTAGATTTTACTATATTTATATAAATATCTTCTTGTTCTTCTTCATTAAGAAGTATATTACATAAGGAGATTTTTAATTCTTTATCTATATTAAGATTATTTATCTTTTTCTTAACATAGCATTTATTAGCTTTGTGGCCAATTTTTCCACACTTCCAACAAACAAGTTTTTTATCGTCCTTTTTTATAGATGAATTCTGTTTTCTATTTTTCTTGGGAAAAGATCTTTTAATCTTTCTAGGGTTTTCAGATTTTTCAAGAGAATATTTTTGGTTTTTCTTAAATTTGGTTTTCTTTTTAAATCTTTTTGAATAAATACTTTCATCTTGCAAACCTATTTGTTCACAGAAATCTCCCAGAATATTTCTATTCTCATTTTTCTGTGATTCAAGTTGTCTTTTTAACTTGATATCATTACAAAGGATCATTCCTTCTGCTGTTATTTCAGAGGAAATATCTCCATAACTTAAATTTTCCCATATTATATTTCCACTAACAAATCTAGCTTTTAACCTATTATTTACTCTTTCAGCAAATAAAGGAGGCAATCCAGATATAAATTTTTCTTTCCAGAAATTTTGATTACAATCATTTCTAGTTAATACTTTAGACATAAATACATCCTTATACCATCTAAAATCAGATAGAGATGTACATCTTAAGTTCATTAACTGCTTTTGAGATCTATTAAGTTGAAGCTCATTAGCTCCTACAAAGTTTGCAAGGATTGTATAAATTAGTGTGTTCACTGAATCATACTCTTCTCTATGAGTAATAGGATCAGTAATCTTTGCATTTATAATTTTATTCTTAGCTTCTTTGGTAAGATAAAAATCCCACCATCCTTGAAGTTGACCCGTAAAGCCAGTTATTATAGATTGAGCAATTTGCTGATCATTATTATCTTTTAATTTTGCTGCGGATGAATATATTAACATTTGTTTAACAATGGTTTTAATCTGATATTCAGATTTTCCATCTATATTCCATTCAGTAATTGCATCACCGCTATATTGAGCATAATTAGTTTTTTCTTCTATTTGAAGATCAATAGGGGTTTGCCTTTTATAAAAAGGTTTTATAATTGATACCTTTTCTAAGTTATTAATTTTTATTTCTTCTTCAGGTTCTGACTCAGATGAATCTTTATTTAAAACAGCAACTGAAGTTGAGACAGAATTTTCTGAATCTTTCTCTTTAATATTTATTTTTTGAAGTCTATTTATAAGTTCATCAAGAAATTTTTCATCCTTTTTTGAGTTTAAAAGAAATTTTTCTTTTTTAAGATTAGGAGGAGGCTTTATCATTAAAGTGTCAGAACCATTTTCTCTATTACCAACTTTAAATTTCTTAGGAGAAAGAATTTCTTCAATTGTATTAGTTTGGTTTCCAATAGCATGAAGAGCTAGATTAGTAAAATTACTTAATTGAACTAAATCATCAAAACCCATTCTTCCTGATTCAGTTTTTATTGGAGAAGCATAAACCTCCTTTTCTCCCTTTTGAATTTGAAGAGTAGTGAATGGAGGATGAATTTCTTCAGCTTCTTCTCCAGTTTCATGAATAATAATTTTATACTTATTTTCAAGCATTAATAACCAATTATTATCCTTAAAATTTGGAAAATGTTTATTCCTTTTTGGAAAATAAATGTTTTCTAGCCACTTAAAAAAATCTAGTGTTGAATTGTTTTTATAACTCCATTCATTGTATCTTGTACAATAAAGTTTTCTTTGTTTTTTAGAAAGAAAAGTATTAAACCATAATTGTTTATTTTTATTTTTATTTTTATCCAAACATTTCTGTATTAATTCTGAAATAAAATCTTCCTTATTAATTACAAAAAGATTATTTCCTGAATACCCCATACTTGAATATGTAGGTGAAGTAGGAATTTTACTTTCTCTACTTTTGCTACTTTGTGGTATTTCAACCTTGTATTCAGCTTGTAATACTTGTTCATGAGTTTTATTAATTCCCAAAATATTTAATTTTTCATGTTCAGATAAAGGAATAGAAGATGTAGAACTTCTTGATTCTTCATCAATTTTAATCCTAAATCTTCTTTGAGATGAAAACTTAATTTCTGCATCTCCATCAACATACTGAATTATGCTTTCTAATTTCCTATTTTCTTCTTTAATAGGTGGAGCAATACTTTCAATTTACCAAATATCAGGAAGATTAACTTGATTCCATTGCAATGTTCTGGGAACCGCTATATTTCCTTTTTTAACATTTTTTTAAAAATAGCGTAGTTTCTCCTCTTTTTGAGCTAATCTCTTTTGAATTAAAATTGAAACGAGAAATTGTAGTACTCATTGCTTTATAACAAATTCTGTAAACTAATGCTATATTTTCAGTTCCTTCTTTCATTTTAAATCCTTCTGTTTTTATTTTTAATGTTAACACATCCATTATGTGTGGATCCGTTAAGGAAACTGAAAAGTTAGGAAAACAACTGAAATAAATTGGTCCATCACAAAGAGATGATTCAATTATTCCTAACAAAGAATCTTCTAAATTTAGATGTTTTTCATCACGCACCATCATTAATGCACAAACATTTAATCCATCTCTTGTTAATGGTTTTATTCCAATTTGGACCATTCCAAGATGTAAAAATTTATATTTTTCTTTATGAACTTCTATTAATTTTTTAGATAATAGATTAAAAGAATCGTATCCTCCTGTAAGAGGAACAGTTGTTTCAATTGTTTTAATTATATAATCGCTTTTAAAATCAAAAGCCTTATTTTTATAAATTTTTGATTTTGAAACTTCTGGTAATTTCCAGTCTTGTAATTGTTTTTCAAAGTTTTCTGAAAGAATAATTTCTTTGTTTTTATCACTATTAAAAGATGTTCTTGTAGAAAACGTTCTTAATAATTTGTCCATTTTTGCTTATAATCAACTACCAAGGCTTTAATCTTACCTTACCCTTAAGGCTTTACAGGCTTTACAGAAACCCTTCAGGTAGATCCAGATAATAAGCAAGAAAAGAACAAATAAAACTAACCTTTTCAAATGTGAACAGTAACTTATAAATAGTGACCTGTGAACAGTGATTTTATCACAGAAACTTAATTTATATCTAAGTGATATTACACAGACTTATATATATATATATATATATATATATATTACTACCTCTGTTCACTTAAAAGTGACCACTTTCTATTAAAATAATACACCTATTTGCTTTTTAAACAAGCCACTTTTAAGTGAACGGAGTGAGTATATGATAGTTATATCTAGAAAAACTAAAACATGATATATCCTTTCTAAGTGGATCCACAAATCCAAGCATATGGAGAAAAGTATTTTGTACATACAAACCACATCTTCAATTAGTTTAATTATATAAATTTGTGGTGTCATTTTCTTCAATATTACATGTTAAATATTTTAATATCCACACTGTGTCTATTATAAAACCTAATATTTTTTTAGGTTGATGCCGATATCTTAATAACTTCAATATACACTACCTTTTCCCTACTTTTTCCGTAATGTCAAACTTTCCAGTCCTCGTATATAATTATAATATGCATGTACCTAGATAAGAAAAAGAATATCTTGAACTTTACTATTCAAATCAAGCCATAAATAAGTATTGATATTACCTTACCTTAATTAGAAATCAATAGTGAAATCAAATATGTGCATTATCCTTAACAAGACTAAAATCATCTTCTTGATGTTTTAATCATTAATATATAAATTTACTTGCACTTTAATGTATTTATTTCAAAAAATATTAATTAATTTACAAATTACAATATGTTAGTATAATATACAATGATCTCATAAAAACGAATTAATACTATTAATAAATGATGGGCACATAATGAAAGAGGTAAATCATTTGTCTTATAATTGAAATAAAAAAGCAAAATAAATGTACGCAGCAGAAGTTGGTGAATCGTGTTACCTTTTTTTCTCCTTCATCGTATCTATTTAGTCTTTATTGCTATATACAAGAAATTTATATCAAACTTGTCACTACGTATAAGTTTTATAAGACATAAAATCAAATCACCCACCCCATAATTAAACCATATCTAGTCACGTAATTAATTCCTCATGCCTCACAATTTCATATATTTGCTTATTGTTTGAAGATCATTTCGAATTAAAAGCCGAAAAATTGCCTCACAATTTCATATATTTGCTTACTATTTGAAGATCATTCCGAATTAAAAGCCGATTTTGCGACTGTAAAGTTTAAATTCTTAAATTTTCAGAATTATGTATATCATATATTAGATTATATACTATTCTATATTTAAGTATTATTTCCATAAATATAAATAAGAATATATTTAATGATATATTGATTTGATACATATATTTGGATAATTAATTTAATAATAATTTAAATCTCTGCATTTCTTCGGTGTTCATTATGTGGGGCGTGTGGTCAAAGGCCACCTGTGTATTTATACACTCATATTTTGTAAAGTAGTTTCACTATTTAGGGATGGCTTGAAATTATTTTCCAGTACTCTTTATTCAATCTTAATTATTTACATCTTGATTCTAGATAAGTGAACCTAGTATTTGACCACGAAGTTTAACTTGTGTTAATTGCAATGTTTAAACTAATCAAACAGAAATTAACCAATATGTTTATTACTAGAGGGAACCAGAAACCGGAGTTTATATGCTGTAAAATTGGTTGTTCTTTTGAATTTACCTGATTAAAATATATAGAATATATTTTTAATTATCTTATTAGTCGAACAATTTATATTTTTGAATTATTTATTATAAACAATGAACAATCATATTTTGTCATTAAAAGAAAATCAAAAGAAAAAAGGAATAATAGTAGAAATTAAGAAATTGGGGTTTTACATAAAAAAAGGATGGCCGGGAATGGGTATATCGGGATTTCCGCAGCGGGCTAGAGTCATAAAAGACATCGTCTTGGCATCTAATATTCCCGTAGTCTCGATCTTGTAAAATTTTTGATATTCTTTGATGGCTAATTCAAGGATCTCGTCTTCAGAGGCACCTTCTTTAGCATTGGCTCGAGCATAATCGAGGTAACCGTATTGTTTGAGAAACGATTTCGCATCAAACTCGGGATACTTTGGTATGTTTATACCATCATGAGCAAGAGCAGCGCTTTCTGTGTAATTGGCGCCAGCAACAGCAACAGCTGTGCTTTTGTTTGCCTCGATTTTGACGGTCAGTGAAAGCAGAATAATAAACAAACAAGGCAGAAGAATATTGGAAAGGGTAAGTCGAGCCATCTAATTAGGCGGAATATTGGCTACCGTCCTTGCTGCAGAGAGACCGAGAGTAAGAGAAGAGGAATGAATAGTGAAGAATGTGAGACAGAGAGAGGCGAGGGAGGTAGAGAGAATGAGGAAGACGGTTAAGTGGAAATAAAGCTAGGGTTAGGATATTTATATTAATTTGTATGGGCCTAATTAAATCTATCACTACGGGCCAAAATTAATTAATCAGTACGGGTCTGGTTTAGTCAAGAGAGCCGGATCTGAACAAATAATACGGACCAATATATAATTAATCATTATGGGCCAAATTTAATAAATCTTCGGTACGGACCTAAACAAATTATATCAGGATGGGCCAGAATAGTAATTAAATAAGTTCGGTATTAATAAAATATCAGGATGGGCCATAATACTAAAATATATACCATTATGTACTCAAAATCTGTAATAAAATATTACAATAAATAAATAAACTTGTTAATTCATAAATTCAAAGAGAAAAAGTTTGTACGCATCCACAATAATTTGAAACATCACTACTTGTGTAAGATTATCTTGTAGTTGCAAGTCATTTTCCTTCAATGATGTCCACAGTTCTTGAATAAGTTTCGTTTCTTTATTTTTGTTGCAGAAATTCACAAATTTTTAATTAATAAATAGTCACTCATTATATACTGTAATATTAAGTACAGTATTTCTTCATAACAGTAAGAATTTGCAAATGGTTGTACTGAGATAGGATGAGAAAAAAAATCTTATACTCACAAGGAGTATCTCAGATCGTAAATTTGATAAAGCTGGTTACACTGGAAGGAAGTACTAAATGATAAGTGATCGAATTCTATTAGAAGAAAAAGAAGCAAGTCAGGTAGACTTTCGTATACGAGTACAACTAAAATATGTATGTATTCAACTGGGATTTTGTTGGAATTTTTAAACCTTTAAAAAGTCTGTAGAATTAAAAAAATCTATAGACACCATGTATAATTTGGCAGACTTTTTTTTATTAATTTGGATGAATTTTTATAGATTTGATAGTATTGTGAAATATACTTTTTTTATTGAGTTACATGAATTTTCATAGTTTTTCATAGACTCCGGAGCTTGGGATGACAAGGGGCCGGGCTTCCCTATGTCCGGCCCGACCTGCAGTTTTATGGATGGGCGCAAGCCCGACCCATAGCCCAACCGGACTTGTAATCTATTAATTTATTTTTATTATACATTAATAACAATAATAGTGTTTATATTATTATACCACTATATTTTATTTAATATGTCTATTAATTTATTTTTATTATACATTTATAATAATAATATTTATATTATTTTAAATATATAATTTAAATATTAGGGTAAGACTTGGTATGTTGGGTCTAAATATTGGCCCAATCCCGCCCATTGGGCTTAAGATTTAAGTCCAAGTCCGGCCCATGGCATTATCGAGTTGGGCTTGGGAGGCCCATTGTCGTCGGGCTTGGTTGGGACTGAGTAAAATTGTCATCCCTAGTAGACACTCAAAATAGGAGAAAGATGGTCGGCTTTGTACAATTCTCTGATTAAATACTGTTGAATTAAACTAAGATGAGTATTTGAAGAGTAGAAAGGAGATACTAGAAGAGAAAATTTCATATATGATAGAATGATGGTATAGAAAACCATGGATTCACAACAGCTCAATGACCAACTATTTATAGAGTCATTCACATCATGTATGAAATGCCCTCACTTATTCTAGAGTAATCTAGCTATCATCTAGAGTATAACCAACCACATAACAAACTTCTAACTACTCACAACAACTCCAACGGCTATATGGTAACAACTATATCCATACTGTAACAAATACATTGAAATCTCTAGTAATTAGAAGAGATTTTGTAGAGTTAAATCTATTTATATTTCTGAAAAAAGAATTAAAGAAAATCCATAAATTATTAAAATTCATATATTGTTGAATTTCTAAGAGCGAACCAGCTCTACAAGTCGAACCAGCTCTACAAGCTGCAAGAGCGACAAGCAGATGCAAGTAAATCCTTGAGAGTCAGAAGAGCTTATGGTAGCACGCCAAACACATTGATCGTATCCGATGCACATGTGTCGATTGAGCATGCTATGGGTATCGTATTTCCTGAAGCAACACACGATTTACGGTACTATCATCTTAGCGGCAAGATCAAACGATTTGGAAAGATCACTGTTGGTTTATTTCATAGAGCTGCTTACACATATAGACAAAATGAATACCATAAAAGAATGAGCGTCATACAAGTTGTAAAGCTTGCAGCTTATGAGAAGTTGATGAGTGTTGGACCTGCCAAATGGGCTCGATCGATGTGCCCTGTGCGAAGGTATATCTTCCTAACATCTAATGCAGCTAAAAGCTTCAATAAGACACTGTTATGGGCTCGACATCTAACTATTTGTTCTCTTGTGGAGGCAGTGAGACTTGTGATGGAAAACTGGTTCAATGAAAGACGTTAGAAAGTTTCCTGGGATTATCAAGAATATCCCGAAGAGGTTAGATGAAAGGTGCATCTACAGATTGATAGATCTCGTGCGTACACCGTAGCTCGTGTGGATGCTAATACCTTTAAGGTTGAGACGAATACGCGGTTAATAATGGTTGACTTGAATGCATGGAGTTGTGAGTGTTGGGAACCCAAGTTAAAATTTAGTTTTGATGATGTTCTTTCGAAACAACACTTAGATTTATTTCTGTTCGCTAGGCCAGATAGCTCTAAGTTGTAACAGATCACTAATTATAAAGATGATCTGATAGAGAGCCTATTCATAGATGATGTTGACTTAACATGTATAAGTTTATAACTTATAGAAGTCATCTACTAGACTAGGATCTGTCTCAGAGGATGACCAGATGGTGAGTTCTACAGGCCAGCAGAGCGAGCAGATGATCTGCCAACAGATGATCAATCAATCTGGTTTGAAGAAGTTTGAACCAGTCATTGCAAACATCATTGGGAAGACTTCTGGACCAGATGGTACAAAACAGATCGATTCATCGATCTGGTGGTCCAAAACTAGCAAGACAGAAGCAAACCAGAAGCAGATCAATAGAGTCATCTAATCATCAGATGACATCATCATACATATCATATCCATTTTCCACGTCAAGATTAAAGTCAACAACATCAAGCTGTGGAAAGGAGAACCCGCGTTTTAAGGGATTTGATTAGGATATGATTGGATAAGTTTTTCAACGCGCCTACAAGACAAATGAAGATATGGTTGAAAATCATATCCACGTGATTGGCAATCAGCATTTATTACAGCCAATCAACTTCAACGATTAGAAATTCAAATTCTAACTCCTATAAATGTTTGGAAGCAAGTCTGGAAGAAGTACGATCGAACATACACGAGAATATACGAAGCAATCAATCCAGCAAGTCACTCGATCAAAGTGCTAACACTTTAAGAAGCCATCTCAACACACGAGCTATTCTAAGAGAAGGTTTCAACAGTCCAGACTACCCCAAGCCGTTCGTGATCGAAATCACAAATCTTGATTCAAGTCTATCTTATCAAGAAGAGAAGGGGAGATAACAAGCTAGCTAGAGGTTTTTTAGTGGATTAACGCGAGGTATCTGTTTAAGTTTTGCAGTTAGTTTTACTGCAAGTTGTAAAGGGACACGACTCTTATTCGTGCTTAAGCATCAATCTGGTTGTTTGATTGATATTTGAGACTCGTTCTCAACGAGTATAAAGAAGCAGAGGATCCTAGTAGTAGATTTCTGATCTAGCTTTGATCAGACCGTGGACGTAGGGGGTTTCCCGAACCATGTAAGATAGCTGTGTGCTTTACATTCTGCATTCTTTATTTCAGCTTTTTATTTT
>JAPKLX010000113.1:166272-215759 GCA_026898415.1 Leonotis leonurus | reverse complement strand
CCTTCACTGAACTGCAGCAATGCCCTATCCCCTCCTTTGACAGTATCTCATCCTTCTCTCTTTGAGCCACACAGAAGCATAGACTATCCTTCCAGCAGATACCGCTCCTCCCCTCTCTTCAAGCTACACAGAAGCCTATAATTGCTTTCCAGCAGATCTTGCCTCCCTCTTTGTTGTTGCTCCTTGCGCTGAAAAGGAAGTCGAGGCAAAGGGACTGGACTGGGTGCCAAAGATAGGCAACGGCGACGAGACGGCTGGTGTAGCGAACGTCGCCGGAGGAAAGAAAGGGCGACGCGGCGAAGAGAAGAAAGAAGGAAAGAGCGACGCGGCGAAGAGAAGAAAGAAGGAAGGGGAGAAACCTGGGGTGAGCGGCGGACGCATTGTCCAAGTGGGGAGGAATAAGTCTTGATTGGGAAGGTAGGGCTGGGTTAGAGAGAAAAGAAGGACCTAGAACCATTATTAAATATTTCAAATAAGTGTTTTTGTTAATTTATTAAAAATATATTATATACTAGTGTATTTATTAAAAATACACGCACATAGACTACAGTTCTTAAAATCGTAGTCTATGTATTAAAAATGCACGCACATATACTACGGTTCTTAAAACCGTAGTGTATGTATTAAAAATACACGCACGTATACTACGGTTCTTAAAACCGTAGTGTATGTATTAAAAATACACGCACATAGACTACGTTTCTTAAAACCGTAGTGTATGTATTAAAAATACACGCACATAGACTACGGTTTTTAAAAACCGTAGTGTATGTATTAAAAATACAAGCACATAGACTACGGTTCTTAAAAACCGTAGTGTATGTATTAAAAATACACGCACATAGACTACGGTTTTTAAAAACCGTAGTGTATGTATTAAAATTACACGCACATAGACTACGGTTCTTAAAAACCGTAGTGTATGTATTAAAAATACACGCACATAGACTAGGGTTTTTAAAAACCGTAGTGTATGTATTAAAATTACACGCACATAGACTACGGTTTTTAAAAAAATCGTAGTCTATGTATGAAAATACATGCACATAGACTACAGTTTTTTAAAAACCGTAGTCTATTATTTACATACACTACGGATTTTTTATAAAGCGTAGTCTTTAACAAAAAAAACGCACATACACTACGGTAGATGAAAAAACCGTAGTGTATGCACCGTAGTGTATGATAAAATTTGTACTAGTGTCAACGAGAGAAGAACATCAAGATCATCAGAGCATTGCCACCAAGCTGGGAAATCTATGCTGCAATGCAACATCTACGATCTGATTTTAATAAACTCTCAACTGAGGCTTTATTTGATCATCTGGCGGTTCATGAATGTGACATACAAAGAATCCACGGTCCAGATCATCTGTCCAAAAAGGCCGAAAGCAGCACAAAGAAAGACAAAGATGTTGCCTTCAAAGCGAAGAGCAAATCAGATGAATTGTCCACAGAACCAGATGAAGCGAAAGGCTATGACAAACTTCTCAAAGAATTTGCCATGATAGCCAAACGAATGGACAAGATGGAAGACAGATCAAGAAAGTACCGAAGATTTTACAAAGACAACAAGAACAGATTTCAGAAGAACAGAGATCGAGATCAAGATCGATCTGACAGTAAAAACGAAACTAAAAGTGCAGGTAAATCAACTAATATTAATGATTATACTTGTTTTGGATGTGGTAGAACAGGTCACTTCAAGACAGATTGTCCTGATCTGTCCAAAAGCCAAAGAGAAGAATTAAGAGCAAAGAGAGATAGAAAACTCAAATATGAGCGCAAGGCCATGCTAGCTGAAGATGAATCAAGCAGCTCAGATAGTACCTCAGAAAATGATGAAGCATTCTACGCAAATGATGAAGAAAGCTGGTATGAATGCTACATGGGATTTGACAACGGCCTGGATGAAGTTGAGGTAAATTCTTGTAAATCCAACTCTACAGATAATAATGATCTAGAACAGGAAAATGAAGAAGAAGCTGAATACTCATGGAAAGAAGTAAATGAGATGTTCAAGAGCTATTCAAACATCAAGAGATTGTTCAGAGAAATTGTGGAAGAGAATGATCGTCTGAAAGAATCTAAACAGATACTGAGCACAGCTAACACTCAATTTGCTGCTCAAGTAAATGATTTGCAAGAACAGGTCAAAGGAAAAGACGAAGAGATTCATTCACTCAACTCAAAGGTCAAAGATCTTATCACAAGGAACAATCTTGCCGAAGAAAGAATCAGAAAAGGCAAAGAGATGATCTACAAGAGTGATGAACGTGCTAAACTGCTAATTAATATGCAGCAAAAGGGAACATCTGGAATAGGATATCCAGGTCATATAGAAAAGCCTTCTGAAGCAATTAAATTTGTACCTGCAAGAAAACAGATACCAGATCGAATCATCAATCTGAAAAACAAGAAAGGTTGTCCACAAAAGATGTTGGTGAAAGAAGCAGGTGATAAGAGATACTATCAGAAGAAAGATCAACCTGCTCAGTATGTCAGAATAGATGATAATCATAAAAGGAAGACACCAGCAAAGAAGAAAAATAGAGCCAACCAGATTGATACCAGAGAAGGCAATCATCCATCTGTTTACAAAGTTGTTACAAGAACAGATGATGAAGGAAGACAAATTACATATTATATTTGTGTTCCTAATACTAAATTAATCTGGATTCCTAAGGGAACATTCGCTACTAACCAAGCACCTAAACGATGAATGGTAGCTAAGTTTAATTAATTGCAGGACCAGAGGACTGCTAGAAGCCACGTAGCAAAAGGAACAATCTGGATCATTGATAGTGGATGCTCGAAGCATATGACATGTGACAAGAGTCTATTATCAGATTATATTGAAAGAGCAGGACCCCAGGTCACCTTTGGATGTGATTCAAAAGGATACACCAGAGGATACGGAAATGTGAAGATTGGAAAGACAACAATCTCAAATGTATCTTACGTTGAGGGTCTTAGCCACAATCTGTTTTCTGTAAGCCAATTTTGTGCTAATGGTAATAAGATTATTTCTGATGCTAACGACTGTTTTGTGAAGAATCAAGGATGAGATGAAATACTCCTTACCGGAAAATTGCAGGACATGTTGTATATTGTGTAGTGGAATAACCAGATCGAGACATGCTTAGTCACTAAGACTATCTCAGAAACGAGCTGGCTATGGCACAAGCGACTAAATCATCTTAATTTCAAATCCATCAATCAGATTGCTAAAGGAAAGCTAGTTGAAGGTCAACCAGATCAAGTGTATGACAAGAATCATATTTGTGAAGACTGTCAAGCTGGAAAGCAGACCAGATCATCCTTCGCAAGCAAA
The DNA here is from genome assembly GCA_026898415.1 of Leonotis leonurus. NCBI lineage: Eukaryota > Viridiplantae > Streptophyta > Magnoliopsida > Lamiales > Lamiaceae > Leonotis > Leonotis leonurus. The sequence continues at coordinate 212,425 of JAPKLX010000113.1, read as the reverse complement.
ACAGCTCACTCAACATCCAGAATATTAGAGCTACTGCACCTTGATCTGTTTGGACTAGTGAAGCCATTAAGCATCAATGGAAGGAAATACACTCTAGTAATCATTGATGATTATTCAAGATTCACTTGGGTGATATTTCTGTTCAAAAAGAAAGAGACCATGGAAAAGCTGCCAGATTTTCTCAATAAAATCTCCAAGAAAAAGGAACTATCTGTCTTAACCATCAGAACAGATCGAGGGACAGAATTTCTAAACCAGAAGATTGAGGCATACTGCAACCAGATGGGGATTACACACCAGACATCTGCTGCTAGAACACCTCAACAGAATGGAGTAGTTGAAAGAAGGAACAGATCATTGAAAGAAGCAGCACGCACCATGCTAAATGCAACAAGTTTGCCAAAGAAGTTTTGGACAGAAGCTATTCACACAGCGTGCTACACACAGAACAGATCATCTGTTACCATCAGACATGGAAAGACTCCATATGAATTATGGAACAACAGGAAGCCAAGAATTCATTACTTTCGTATTTTTGGTTGTGTATGTTACATACATAATAATGAGAAATCTCAATTGAAAACCTTTGATAGCAAAGCTGACTCAGGAATATTTTTAGGATATTTTGATGTTAGTAAAGCTTATAGGATTTTCAATAAGAAATCTCATATTGTGGAAGTAACACCTCATGTTGTATTTTATGAGTCTATTCTAGTATATAGTGAAACAGGTGAAGAGAAAGTTCAGAACCAGTTCAACACCAGAAGATCTAAAGGAATACAAATAGAAGATATCTTAATCTGGAATTCAAAGAGTGATGAGCAGATCGAAGCCCAACCTGTTGTAGAAACCAGCACACAGCAAGGGGGAACAACTCATGTAGAACCAGATCATAATATACCAGATCAAGAACCATCTGCTGAAGCCAGAGAGATCAACAGATCTAATACAGATCAAAAGATAGGAGCAGATGAAAATCCTTTCCAAGCAACTACAACAGATCATCCAGAATTTGATGAACCAACAGATCAACCTGATCCTATGGTATCTGAAGAAGAGATGACCAGAAGAAGGAGATGGATACAAGATCATCCACTAGAGCAGATTGTTGGGAACCCATCAGATCGTGTGAAGACCAGAAGGATGCATGGAGAAAGTGCATTATTAAGCTGTTATCTATCTCGCATTGAACAAACTGATGCTTATGAAGCACTACAAGATGCAGACTGGATAATAGCAATGCAAGAAGAACTCAATGAATTCAGAAGAAATGAAGTTTGGTATCTCGTTGATAGACCTAAACACCAGGGAGTCATAGGTGTTAAATGGGAACGAGATGAAAATGGTGAAGTAGTCAGAAACAAAGCCAGATTAGTAGCAAAAGGCTACAATCAACAAGAAGGTATTGACTTCGACGAGACATTCGCACCAGTAGCCAGATTAGAAGCAATCAGACTACTCCTGGCATATGCAGCCTACAGAAGGTTTAAAGTATACCAGATGGATGTCAAAAGTGCTTTCCTAAATGGAATTCTGGAAGAAGAAGTCTACGTTGAGCAACTACCTAGTTTTGAAGAAGGAAATCCAGATCAGAAAGTATACAGATTAGCCAAAGCTGTTGAAACAAGCACCCGGAGCTTGGTATGAAACTTTGTCAACATTTCTGCTAAAATCAGGATTTCGAAGAGGCTCAGTGGACAAAACATTATTCATCATCAAGATGAAAGAACATATCCTTTTAGTGCAGATTTACGTAGATGATATCATTTTTGGATCTCAATCTAACTATATGTGCCATAAATTTGTTGATCTGATGAAAAGCAAATATCAGATGTCCATGATGGGCGAGATGAGTTTCTTTTTAGGTTTGCAGGTGAAGCAACTACCAGATGGAATCTTCATAAATCAAGCAAAGTACATTCAAGAATTGATTACAAAGTTTGGAGTTAAAGACAGCAAGCCTGTCAAGAATCCAATGCAGACAAATGGAAAGATTGATCCAGATCCAGAGGGCAAACCAGCTAATATAACTCAATACAGGGGCATCATTGGCTCATTGCTCTACCTAACTGCTAGTCGACCTGACATCACATTTGCAGTTGGAGTATGTGCAAGATACCAGGCCAACCCTAAGGAATCACATATGGAAACAGCCAAGAAGATTTTGAGATATCTCAAGGGCACAGCTCACATTGGATTGTGGTATCCATCTGATGATAATTTTGAGTTAACAGGTTACTCTGATGCAGATTATGCAGGATGTAAGATGGACAGAAAGTCAACTTCTGGAACATGTCAATTCCTTGGAAACAAGTTGATTTCATGGTTCTCAAAGAAGCAGACATCTGTTGCAACTTCAACTACAAAAGCAGAGTATATGGAAGCTAGAAGTTGTTGTGCACAGATCCTATGGCTTAAACAGCAGCTTAAGGATTACGAGATCGATGTTAAAGAAATTCCTATATTCTGTGACAGCTCAAGTGCCATTGCAATCACACAGAATCCAGTTCTTCATACCAGATGCAAGCATGTTGATGTGAGACATCACTTTATTATAGATCATGTGGAGAAGAAAAATGTGCAGATTAAGAAGATACACACAGAGATTCAACGTGCTGATTTGCTAACTAAAGCATTACTAGAAGAAAGATTCAAGATGCTATGTGGAAAATTGGGATTTCTCAATTTAGAAGAAAAGACCAGATTGATAGCAGATCAATGAACCAGATGATATAGCAGAAAAATGAAGCACATATCATCATTGTTTGATGACCAGAGAGATGAAGAGATGAGTGCAAAGCAAATTGAAGACTTTGATCAACACAGATCGATACACATGATCAACAGATCAATGAAGACAGAGAACATATACAAGGAGAAGCTATTTGGAGTTTCAAAACTTGTGAAAATTTTTGATAAAATTTCCTCAAACCTGCCACGTGGAAATTCATTTTCCATAAAGAATTATTAATTGAAGGGGAACTTAGAAATTTGTATCGATTTCTGAATTAATAACACCGCTAATCTTATCATATAAAATCGTATATCTGACAAGATTTGATAAATCTTTGATTTTGTGATGATTATGACAGGCTTTGGAAAGATAAATCGCGAAAATCTCGTACTATATCAGAAAAAGGAAGCCGTCAAAATTAAAAGGGGGTGAACACGCGCCGCAATTTTGCCCTAGATCCAGCGCGTAAATAACACTCATACTAAAGGCGGCAAGTCAATGAAGAAGCGGGAAAGTCCAAAAAGGGAGAATTCAATCCTATCCCTTGATTTATTATCTTTTAATCTGAGTCGTTCATTGTGATTCTAATATATATATGTGTTTATGTACATTTGACTATTCACTTTCACTCTCATCTCACAGTAGACTCTCAAATATTCAAACACTTAGCAATTTTTCTCACGAACTCTGTTTTCAAAATTCTTCAAAATCATTCTGAAATGGCACCCCAAACCAATACCTTTCTGGAACATGTTGCACAAGTTCAAAGATATATTACTCCCGAACATTTTGCTGTGTTGGACTCTCACGGGTTCAACAAAATGGAGGAAATCTTCGCACTTGTGAAGAAGTGCAAAGGTTTTTTTTTTTTTTTTATTTAGCAATGATTTATGCTATAATATGTTTTAAATATGTTTTCTAGGATTGTTTTGATGATATTGTACCTATGCTTTCATGTTTATGCCTTGCATGTTTTAAACTGTATGCAAAATTTCTGGAGATTCATTATTCGTGTTCTTCATATTTTTGGTTAAAACTGTGAAATCTCATATATTTTTCTTTCCAAAGAGATAATTATATGTTATTCACTGGTGAGAACATATTTGTGTAGGATTCCACAACATTATCACATCATATCCCACAAATTATTTAGCCAAGCAAGCTGCCACGTTTTATTTGACATGGCAAGACAAGAACAACGGGGATGAGGCCACAGTATTGATGCCAATCGGAGACAGGAAGAGCAAGACCACCTATGATGTGGTTGCCATGATCAATCAAGACTACAGGCTAAAAGATGAAGGCTTGGAATTGTCGGAGATTACGGCTGAACAACTGCAAGATGCAGTCGAGATGGTGATGGTTATTCCCATCACATACACTAGAAGAATGTTCAATCGATCTTTGTTGCTGCCAGGATACAAGATTGTCCTCGAGTTCGTGCAGAGAATTTTTCTGATGCACAACAGATCGTATGACCAAGTCACGCCAGAAAAGTTCAGACTTATGACTGCCGTAGTACTGAACTTAAAGATGAATTGGAGCAGAATTCTCTATGATCTGCTAATGAAGGAAGCAAGGATGATCACATGGACTATGGAATCAAGGGGGAAAGCTTCAACTGTTGAAGTAAGAAGGAACTTAAGGCACTCCACCAAGATCAGTGTAATGGTGGAAAACTTCTTTGTCCAGCAACAGTGGGAAGGAGCAGTGGAGTTTAACTCCAGATTATCGTTTCCCAAGGACCAACATCAACTCGAGATGTCCCTGGGAATCACATTTGCATTAATGAACAAGGTTTCAGATGATGTGCATCTGAGAGCTCTGACTGAGATGGGAAGCTCGAATCCCATCTGGATTCCTCCAACCACTTCCATTGGTAGCAAGAAGGATAAATCGCCCAAGGAGAAGTTGACAAAGACCATGTCTCAGATTGAGAAGCCTCAAAGGCAGACCAAGAGGGCAAGCTCAGTAGAAACAGATACATCTTCATCAGCTCAACCTAAACTAAAAAGAAGAAGACTAAGGAAGGTAGAACCAGATCAGTCTGCCCAGGAGGAGACTGATAAAGACATTCCAGAGCAGACTGCACTTACACCACAACCAGTACTACAACCAGATCAACCATGACAGGCTGAGGAAGTCCCACAACAGGTGGAAGACATCCATCTGGATGTACAGCCTGAGTCATCCTTAAATCCAAATTTGGAGAAGGATTTTTCACCAGCAAGGACTGCCACTCCCTCGCCAGACAGATTGCAGAAGATAAGTGAAGAGGAGGAGGAGGAGATGGCAGAGACAGAGGAGGAAGAGATAGAGGCAGAAAGTGTGATCAAATTACTGGAGAGTGAAGCAGATCACTCTATTCTTGCTGATTTTCCCGGAATACAGTTGACACCAAAGAGTTATGGTTTTGCTCAGAGGGTGAAGTTTTATCTGTTGGTAAAGGAGAGTGAGTATTACATCTTGGATGCCTTGATGAAGCTCAAGACAATTGAGGAGCTAAAGGTGGAAGAGGCAGACCTACTGAACATTTTCCAAGTTAGTTCAGTCAGGGAGTTGAAGGCAGAATATCACCAGAGTATCCTCGCTCTGTCTAAACACGAGGCAAAAGAGTTAAATGTGGATCTGAAGTCTCTATACACAGATTGAATGGATTTCTATAACAGCATTGACAGATCAGATGATGAGGCAGCAGAGACAGAACGAGCAGAACCATCTGTGGCAGCAGGTGTTGAAGAGGAGATGGAGGAAGACACCCCTGTTCAGCCAGATCAACAAAAGAAAGGAAAGAAGAAAACAGGATTTGTTCTGGTTGACCCACAGGAGGAGTTAGTTGGCCAGGTTATCGGTGGCGAACTTACAAATGAAATTTACACCAGAGGTGTTGCTGAAAAATTGAACAAACATGTACGTTTTTGGGAGATGGAAGAAATCTTGGAGCAGGAGGAGAAGACTTTCAATAACGTCCAGATTGACGATCTCATCCGCCTCCGCGTTCAAGACAAGCTCTATGATACTTGCAACGCAATTGAAGAAAGGGCAACAAAAGTCTTGACAGACTTCAATGAACATCAAAAATCTCATGTTGATCAGATCGACAGAAGCTTGAAAAAGAAGATGAAAGATGAATCAGAGAAGATGCATAAAAAGCTCGATGATGACAGAGCAGCTTTTGAGAAAGAACAGCAGAAGATAAATATGACATTGACTGCAACAGACAATCGCGTACAAGAAATGCTGAAGATTATAACTGCTTTTGCAAAGAAGGAGAAGGATCTAATCCATGCTGCAGTAAAGGAACAGACCGTCCCTATGACGGAGGAGGTGATGAGAAATGTCAACAGGGAGCTCCTTTTGCAGATGGATAACTTTGAGAAAGAGAAGCTGGGAAATCTGATCAAAACTCATCATAAGCAGATCATGAAAGATGAGCTCTACCCCACTCCGAATGAATTTCACAATCTGTCAACGAAGCTAGAAGAGGCTCAAGAGCTGCAGGGTACTTATGACAAGACTTTGAGCCAGATGAACAGCATGTTGGAGCGCAAACTTGATGAAGCTAACCAGACCATTACCCACCTGCTGGGATTCAAGGCAGAGACTGAGCAGAAGCTAGAGAAGATGTCCAAGGAGATGGCTTCCCTCTATTCACTCATCAAACCCTCTTTTGATGATGTCGAAAAGGGGGAAGGTACAGGAGAAGGAAAAGATGGTGATAAGGATGGAGATAAGGGTGGAGAGAAGGGAAAAGAGAAGAGGTTCTACACACCGCCTAGAGCAGATCCAACCATATTCGTTATTGATGACGAGCCAGATCAATCCCAACATCAACAGCAGCAACAACAGCAGAAGACAGACAAGGGCAAGGGACCTGCGTCGCTCTCTGAGGGTGAACAGGTCGCCGCTGCATTTATGGGAGGAGCTACCGCAGAGCAGGCTTGTGATCCTATCTGGCGGGCGCAATTTTTGAAGGAGAAGGAGACCAGAGAGAGAAGGGAGGCAGAGCAAGCTGCAAGAGAGAAATCTTACACAATGCCTCAGATGCCTGTCTCCTCTCCATCTGAGAAAAGCAGAGCGACCAGCCAGTCTACAAGTTCTGGGAAGAAGAAGAAGAAAGAATCATTTCCAAAGTGGAATTTGACTTTACAAAAGAAAACTCCTAAGGATAAATGGGTACCAGAAGGAGACCAGATGGAATGGGAAAAGCTGAAGACTAGATTTATTGTGCACAGGTACTTCATCAAGGAGCCTACATACTCTAAATCTACTCCAGATGAAGACTTCGCCAGATACATGGACAACAACCAGAGCAAGGAAAGCAAGGAGCTTACTCAGAGGATCAGAGAAGCTGCTAAGAAAGCAAATATCCAGATCAAAGCTCCAGCGAGGGAATATTTGTCATGCCCAATGATTCCTGGCACATCTGCACCAGACAGGACCTTCATTCTGAATTATATCAACCAGATAGCCAAAATCAAAGGGTACAAGATTGATAATCAAGATTCCAATTATGCTAGAGTGAGAGATGGTATCTATGAGAGCGTACAACTTACATCTGATGCTCAGAAGGAGAAGATGAAGAAGAGTGGAATAGGCAGATGGTTTTCTTAAATGCTTTATTTCATATACCATCTGTTCTTATTTCTGTTTTGTTTCTGGTCCATTCACCTGTAACCCTTGTAATAACATTCTTATACATTTGGAGGGTGATCTGATGACAATATTTTGTTGTCCAGAACCATACTTAATGATTTAAGTTGTAATAAATTATAACAACCTGTTATAACTCATCTGGTACCTGACCAGATAATCTTTAAAAGCATTAATAAGGTTAAAATGTAAAGTGTGGTTTCGACATCATCAAAAAGGGGGAAATTGTTGGGAACCCAAGTTAAAATTTAGTTTTGATGATGTTCTTTCGAAACAACACTTAGATTTATTTCTGTTCGCTAGGCCAGATAGCTCTAAGTTGTAACAGATCACTAATTATAAAGATGATCTGATAGAGAGCCTATTCATAGATGATGTTGACTTAACATGTATAATTTTATAACTTATAGAAGTCATCTACTAGACTAGGATCTGTCTCAGAGGATGACCAGATGGTGAGTTCTACGGGCCAGCAGAGCGAGCAGATGATCTGCCAACAGATGATCAATCAATCTGGTTTGAAGAAGTTTGAACCAGTCATTGCAAACATCATTGGGAAGACTTCTGGACCAGATGGTACAAAACAGATCGATTCATCGATCTGGTGGTCCAAAACCAGCAAGACAGAAGCAAACCAGAAGCAGATCAATAGAGTCATCTAATCATCAGATGACATCATCATACACATCATATCCATTTTCCACGTCAAGATTAAAGTCAACAACATCAAGCTGTGGAAAGGAGAACCCGCGTTTTAAGGGATTTGATTAGGATATGATTGGATAAGTTTTTCAACGCGCCTACAAGACAAATGAAGATATGGTTGAAAATCATATCCACGTGATTGGCAATCAACATTTATTACAGCCAATCAACTTCAACGGTTAGAAATTCAAATTCTAACTCCTATAAATGTTTGGAAGCAAGTCTGGAAGAAGTACGATCGAACATACGCGAGAATATACGAAGCAATCAATCCAGCAAGTCACTCGATCAAAGTGCTAACACTTTAAGAAGCCATCTCAACACACGAGCTATTCTAAGAGAAGGTTTCAACAGTCCAGACTACCCCAAGCCGTTCGTGATCGAAATCACAAATCTTGATTCAAGTCTATCTTATCAAGAAGAGAAGGGGAGATACCAAGCTAGCTAGAGGTTTTTTAGTGGATTAACGCGAGGTATCTGTTTAAGTTTTGCAGTTAGTTTTACTGCAAGTTGTAAAGGGACACGACTCTTATTCGTGCTTAAGCATCAATCTGGTTGTTTGATTGATACTTGAGACTCGTTCTCAACGAGTATAAAGAAGCAGAGGATCTTGGTATTGGATTTCTGATCTAGCTTTGATCAGACCGTGAACGTAGGGGGTTTCCCGAACCACGTAAAACAGCTGTGTGCTTTACATTCTGCATTCTTTATTTCAGCTTTTTATTTTCACTAACCAGCACAAGCATTCAATCTGCATTCATGTTTTAATCAATCTGTTAAATACCAGATTAAGTCTTTAAAGGTTTTCATTAAAAGAGCAACCAACTTAACCCACCATATTCCGCACACGCAACACTTACTGAATTTCAAGATCACTCTTGATCTGCTTTTAAGTGTTATTCACGAGAGTATTATCTGGACAGATTGATATCGATCTGGTGATCGATCTGGTCTGTCACATTTGGCAATCTCATAGTGAGAAAGCTTAAGCTCTCTATTTAATCTGAACGAGTAAACTGAAAAAGTTGGTATTTGGTGTATCCCCCCCCCCCATACACCAAACCTAACTCTCTCGGGACCAACAGTGAGTGTATGGAGTTTCAGTTCGATCTCATTCCTTGTTCTCATGCAGCCACAAAAATTCAGTACGTATAATATTTAAATAATTACATTACGATATTTGTAAATAGTTGGTCGATAAAACTCAGTGTATATTGGCTGGGGCCCCAACGTAATGGGCCCGGAGAATGGCCCAGAGAATAATGCCCCGGAGATCGAGGCCAGCTGCTCAGGAAATGCAGTGATGGCCGAGCAGAATCATCATCCTTGTTAGCGGCACGAGACAGACAACCCGAGTTCGTAATGGGCGAACTATGTCTCCGGGTATCTATCACCAGAGAACTGCATCATGATCCGCCACATCTCATCATATCGAACATCCCCTTTATCTACGTCTTTAACCTGCTCTCAGAAGCTCTAATCTCTGCCCGTATCCGTGCCTCTGATGCACTAACCTCAGCCCGTATGATCTCTCGTACGTAGTCACTATTTGTTCTGGGAGGAGGCCCTCTGCTGCTGCTGGAAGATGAAACAACCCTCAACACTCTGACACGTTTCCCCTTGTCGATATGATGTCGAGGAGGGCTAGATGTGTGGTCGGTGTGTTCAGCGAAATTCTCATCCACTACAAGCCTCGCACTCTGAGTAGATCGAGGACCAGAAACTTCCTCAACAACAACAGGTGGTCGTGTCTGTATAACACGACGCTGATCACCTGAAGTGTGCTCGGTTCTCGATGTAATGCTCGTCAAATAAGCATACGATACCACTAGCGGATTCGGACAGTCGAACGATGTCACGTGAGGTAGGGTCGCTCGACCTCCTCAATAACAATGTTTGTAAACTCATAGCACTGCAAAAAAACATTATCAATTATTTGAAATATTAATTATCCAAATCAAATTCATATATCGAATTAAAATAAATTTTTTTACTCACATTCAAAACCAAATAGAAACTCTGAATGTCTCCAGATGCCAAAAGATCTGGGGTCTTTCGAAAATTCCAGCGAAGGCATCTCAGATAAAATCCGTCACCATGATGCTTCCCAGCAACATTTCCCAGCCTGGGAATCACCTCAAATTCCCAAATCATCAACGTCCAAGAAGGACCATAAAAGTGATATCTCGAATTATCCAGAATCTTTCTCAAATAATTTTGAAAAATCTAAAACGAATATGCTCCACACGGGTACGCGTAGAATGAATCCATGTCTAAGGTCAGCGTCCATAGCCATAGAAAGACTATCTTCTGAGTGCCATGCCCGAAGATGAAAATCGATGCCATTAGCACATGGGCCACGCCTAGATATAAGTCGTCATTGTGGGGAGGAATGCGCTTCCGAAAGCGCTTGAGCAAATCCGATCCGGACAAATAGCCCCCGCCGCATGCCATCTCAAAAAGCCGAAGGCCTCTTGGATCATGGGGATACGTGCTGTTGAAGTTAGAGGCCCCAAATTGCAGCCCCGTGATCAACGAGTGATCCCATACCGTGTACTCGATATCATTCTCATTGATGTGGAACCAAATACCGGTACAGGACCAAATGCACCGAGCAACTATTCCGTGCAGCGTCGAAAAACACATGTTGGCCGGTGTCCACCCTATAAAATGTCCGAAAGGCCCGTTCAGAAATCTGTCGAGCAAATCATAACCCACGACCTTAAGAAGTGTGATCCAAACTTCCTCTAATAAATTTATCCTATAATAAGTATTCGACTGCGATATACAGTCAATATAGTTGGACCTACGATACCACAGACGCTCCGATACCTTCATAATAAAAACATTTAATTAGAAATTAGAATTAATAATACTAATATAAGACAAAATTAATCACAATTATGCAGAAATCGTGCGAAAAAGTGAAATAATATGCATCTAACCCGGGTGAATAATATCCCACGTAGATGCTATATATTGAGCAAAAGCCAAATGTAATTACATATTTGAAATCATAAAAATATATGTGTATCTAACCTAAAAATACCGCTCGTTTATTCACCGCGGGTAGCATCTACCTCTTGTACTACACACGCGAGGTAGATGCTCCAAAAAGAGCGGTTTGACTATCTACAGATTAAGGTCGACATTCTAACATATACTATACAAATACCACGCGTAAATAAAGCTTCTACACAAATACCACGTGTAATCTAATCTAGCGGTAATTACGCTAATTCAAGCGGTATCACCATATGTAAGATAATGAGATATTTCTGAGTCCAAATATGTATATAAAGTGTGTAATAACATTATAGGGAAGGGTATACTTGAATCTCCTGCTCGTCGGAATCCATGGATCGATTGGAGAGGCGGTGGTGGGCTCCGAGCGGTGGTTGTTGACGCCGAGAGGTGGTGGTGGAAGGCTGGAATGATGGTCATTTTTCTCTCTTGAAAATATATTTTACAATTTTCCTTAAAATTCGTACGAAGTCCCTCACAAAACACCCTTTGTACACAGATGAAGTATGCATTATCACTTACGGGTATAAATGAACCGAGCAAAATACTACTCGACTCTGCTCGTTTGGAATATTAGGGTGAATGAGCTCGGCTGGAGTTTTGACATGTTCAATCTCGGTTTATAGGATGTTTGATAAGATTACTTTCATATTTGAGATTGAGTTCAGTTTGTTTGATATTTATATTAAAAGTTTTCGAGTTCGAGCTCCAGCTCGGACTCGAACTCAAATTATAAACTTTTATTTTTAAAAAAATAGTTATTTTAGTTAAGTATCGACTAAATGCTCAATAGACGTTCGTGCACAGACTTGATAATTTGCTCGTGAACAAAGAAACTCCAAAATATTCGTGAGTAGTTCAGTTCGGATTTGAACTCGACTTGATAAAATTATTGAGTTCAAAATCAAACTTAAGTTCAATTCGTTTTTACTATCGATTGATGTTCGGGACGAGCTCTTTTTTTTTTTTTTAAAATCCGAGCATCAAATAACTCTGTTCCTTTGTAGCCTGCTATCACTTCTCAATAACTAATAGAGGCACAAGTATGGTTCACCACGGTGGAGCGCTTCGCAGACGACTGTAGACGACATATATTATGTCATATTTAAAGTTTCTATCAACTGAAATTCATATTGCCAAACTCAATTTTGCTCATGCCAGAGCCAGTTGCACTTCTATCACAAATTGTAGTCATACCCTGTGCTTCATGTGTTGTACTCTCGAAATAAATTACACAAAAGAAATTTACTTTCTAATCAGATACAAATACAATTCCAGAAGGAAAGAAGAGAGAGAGGGAGGCGAGGCGAGGAGAGAGAAAGCGAGAATCGAAGCGGAGCTCGATCAGAGAGAGAAACAAAAAAAGGGGTCTTCAATTTTCTGATTCAGAAAATCTTCTTTGGGAAAAATGAAGATAGTGAAATGGAGAAATGTGAAGCAAATATTCTGAAGGGATAAGAAGCAATGGCAGGAGAAACTACATGGGTTTCAGAGGAGAAGAGTGAAGAGATAAAAAAAAGAGAGAAAAATAAAGCTGAGAGTGTTATTTTTGTGATGATAAATTTCTGTTTTTCCTGAATCTATATTGTGGGAGCTCCAATAAGGTCAGCCCACATTCTGGTTTGTGTGATCTCATTTTTGTCTTCAAGTTTGAATCTTTACGTTCTTTTGATTCATTATCTTTCATGCTCAATTTTGAGCATAAAAATGTGGACTTGAAGTTGAGAAATCAAGCTTGAATCTTCAATTGAGTAGTGGCATTTTTGGGTGTGGTGGGATTTCAGATTACTGTTGAATTTTGGTGGCTTACTTAGAGTTGCAGGGAGGTATCTTGAATTTTGCTTTGTTTTTAGATTTAGGTCAATAAAGGGTTTCTTTGTATTATAGTATAGAAATTTTACCTTAAAGAATTTGAAATATCTGAAATTTGGGTTTTTGGAGGGAGAGTTGGTTTAACTGGAAGTTGAGATCTCATGGTATGAACTCACCCTCCAATTGTGATTATATGCAAATGTCGTGGTGTTGAAGATGGATTGTGGTTTGATGATCTTGGTGTTGATAGAAAGGTACATATATACGGGTGATTTGGAGATGGAGTATAACAACACTAATCTAGTCTAGCGTTCTGTACTGTTGCTGTGCTAGCTTGTATTTTTGGTTTCATGGGATTTTTAGCGTGGTGAAGAGGATAGGAAGCTACACAGAGAGAGATGCAACCGCCTCATCAGCATTCGAGGAACAATCTTGATGAGTTAAAAGCTCAGATAGTGAAGAATGTCGGGCTGGAAGGGTCCAAGCAGTACTTTTATTACTTACAGAGGTTCTTGAATTTAAAAATGAATAAAGCCGAGTTCAACAAACTATGCCTGAGAATTCTCGGACGGGAGAACATTCCACTCCACAATCAGGTTATTCGTTCAATACTTAGAAATGCTTGTTGTGCGAAATTCCCACCTCCAGCATTTCGTAAGGATGATACTTCAAAGCATGGTACGCATGTTGGCAGCCAGGAGATCCTTTCTGATGTTTACCAGCAAAACGGGTCCCACATTGGCATGCCTCAGGCTTCTGGTTCACCACGTTTAGCAGATGAGGTTGACATTCTTTTGGTTTCGCCCAAAACAGTTCGATCTGGTTGTCTACGTGATAGGAGAGGTGGTGGGGACCACCGAAGTACTCTTGGATCAAATGGAAAGACTAGTTTTACTCCGCATGTGGCCACTGTCTCTCAGCCTATAATGGTGAACGGGGATTTGAAACTGCCCAATAGTGGGAGGCCAGCGCAAGTGCAAGGAGCTAAGGATGAAAGAGAGAACTTGGTGTCTCGTCCTGCTAAAATGTCAGTGGTGAGGGGATCACCAGATGTCCCATCAGGTGTACATAGCAAGGAGCAGACGGAATCGATAGGTAGAAGTGATAGGAAAGAGGCTTCTTCTAGGTGTCCACTCCAAGCGCCCCTTGGAGTTCCATTGTGTACGGTTAGCATCGGTGGGGCTTGCAGAGCTCTGCCTGCTACAACTAGCTGTAGGTCTATTGGCACATTTGATGATGGCATGTTGTTGGACAGTCATGTATTGAGGGACCGAGTGGAGCACATTGCTTTAGCACAGGGTCTAAAAGGAGTGTCGATGGACTGTGCCAACATACTGAACCATGGGTTAGATTCTTACATCAAAGGATTACTTAAGTCTTGCATTGAACTTGTCGGAGCAAGGTCAGGGCCTGAATCGACAAAGAATATTTCCCACAAGAGCCATGCTCCCATTAAACTAATTAATGGTGTCAAACCAGGTCATCAGCATCATATGCTGAATAATGGTGATCATCAGTATCAGATGCAAGAACAGAACGTCCTTCCCCAAATTTCTTTGCAGGAATTTAGGGTTGCTATGGAGCTGAATCCACGGCAACTTGGCGAGGACTGGCCATTGTTATTAGAGAAAATATGTACACATGAATTTGAAGAATAACACAGAGTATGAAGTTCTTGCTTCCCAGTTTAGTGAATTGGTCCTTGCTGGATCAGAAGTCATGCTTCTTCTCGCCGTGGTGTGACTTTGATTTCTCCTGTTCATGGCCTTTCAAACCAGCATAGGTATCTTAAACTTCAATTCCAAGTTAATGGGGGACCAAACCAGGGAATCATTATTCTACTTGTTTTCTTTAATTTGGAGAGCCCATCATCAGAAACTATTAAGATTAGAAGATTTTTCATTGCCTTGAACTAGGTTACGCTGTTGTATGATTAGCATTATCCCAACTTATATTTTTTTTTCCTTTCTCCTGTAATTTATGGCCAAATGAGAAATTCTAGAACAGTTTTGCAAGAATAATTTGTTTTAATTCTTGTCAGCACAAAGGAAGGGACTCTGTGATGCAATAGACAATTTCATGTACCTTCACCATCAATATTGATTGGAATTTAATATTAACAACATGATTAACCTATTGCAATTGCATAACTGAGTCTTCTTTTATTTTATTTTCTTCTTAATTTTAGCACCGTACGGATTGCTAATCAATGCTTTCCTTGCATTTGTTGTTAGTGTCTTTGAGAAGATAGCTTTATTTCATCAATGCATTTAACTGGTTCATGGAGCTATGTTTATTTTCGTGGTGCTCAGGCTCTGATGTAATTGTTAAATTTAATAATTTAGTATGTATGTAATAGATTCCTACTTAATCTGTAACATAGTGGAAGAGTCGCTTTTTATTTTAAATGAAACATCATCCAAGGTCTGGAGAGCTGCTGTGATATGCTCATCTTGTATGATGTTTACCTTCATTCAGCACTATATTTTTGCAATAAAATCATGATGGAAGTGCAAAATTTCCTCCTTTTGATTTGTTTTTTATGGTGTCATGATCTGAATTCTGGATAGTGTAGCATTCACTGTTGGTGAGGTTCTGACTTGTTTGCAGTCACTTCTTCAGCCACAAGTTGAATCAAGTTTAAAATGTTTTGCTGATAACTTTTGTCTTTTACGAAAAAGTTAGGGCATTATTCATTTAGTTTATCAAACTAGGTTTCATGGCAGATTATACATGAGTGATGTAGTCTTAACATTATCGGAAAATTCAGCTTCTTAATATCGATTGTTCAGTCAGTTCATGCTGTTAAAAGGTTACCAGTGAAATTCTAGACCTTTTTCTGCTATTTATCTTACATATGCAGCTTCTGATTCCTATAGAATCTTAAAAGGTCAGGGAGCATCATTGTTGCATCAATGTTTTTAGTGATCGTTAATATGTATGTACTGGATGGATTCTACTGTTAAAAATTAAAATCATACTTCGAACTGTTTGCTCTGACCTTGAAGGACTTTTGGATTGTCAATCTAGCCAGAGAGAAAAGCATGACTCGGAATATAAGGTGGGAATGCTGGCGTTTACAACTAAGCATCTGAATCAAATATATAGGTATGCAAAGCATACCGTGAAATTTGTTGGGTTTGCATTTCTTTAAATTTTCATGCCTTTAACATTGGTTTCTTATATAAAAGAAACGACTGGCTTTCTCTTCTTTCTTTCCAGCTGTCTGCCTATCATACAATGATTTTTTATATGTAGTCTTATACCACTGCATTAGCACATTAACAATGACGCATCTTGGTTTAACTCATGCCTGCACCCTCTTTTGGGACCATTCACTTTAGAAGGATCTGTAATTTTGTGAATAGGTCACTTAATGATGGAAAGTTGGATATGTTAAAACTGATATATGGATCCTATATATACTTTGATGCATTTTGAAAGAGATGGATGGCTGATATACCACCTCTTTTATTTCACAACTCTTCCTTCTCTAATAATGTCACACTATTTTTTTATATTTTGAAGAGTACGTAGAAAAGTGCATGTAACTGTGTGCTATTTTAGCCTTCTTTTTTCTTTTTTGCTGTGCTTAAGAAAATGCTGGATTTAGTTCTTGTATGCTTTAAATATTTTGTCATGGAATAATTACTTCAGTCATAACCCTATATGGATTTACGATACACATAATGATACTCATAACTTATAAACATTAAGACACAACATAGTGATACCGATCGTCGCCCCCTGCAGATTTATTCACGTGGGAAGCGTGCAATCGTTAATTATCACGGAGTTTAATTTGTAGAGTCTTTATTATTATTTTATTTTTGGGTCTGGCCCACAGTTTGCATGGGCTTAATATTAGGGTTTTATTATTTATAGGAAATAAGAAAGAGAGAAGGACGTCTTTTTGGTTTTGCATACATTCTGGAACGGAGAGTTCTCCGCTGGCCTCGTGAGAGGATTTCTGTTCAGTGATATTTTATTGAGTTTTCTTCTACGAGTTCCGTCTTTACTCTATCAAATTGGTGCGGTGAACGATGGTGGGTACCCGGAACGTTGATTCTCGTTTAGAGGGTTTAGAGAAGGCGGTTGAGGAGTTGTCGAACGCTGTACAGGTCCTTCGCACCTTCCAGACATCGATGGAAGCCAGCAACGCGTCCACAGCGGCAAAGCTCGATGCCTTGCTGCAGAAGTTCTCCATCTCTGTAGACAATCCTGATGCAGAGTCTGAGGGCAGTCAGCCGTTTGGAGGGGCACAGTTTACTTCGTTGCCAATCCAAAAGATGGATCTACCAAGTTTTGACGGCTCGGACGCGCTGTCCTGGTTGGCCCGTGCTGAGCAGTACTTTTTAGTGCACAACATATCTGCTGATCACCTCGTGAAGATCGCGCTCATTGCTATGTCGGGGTCAGCCATGTCTTGGATCCAGATTTTACTACGTCGTTGCCCTGCCCTGACTTGGTCTCAATTTTCCCAACAATTGCTGACGCGTTTTGGTGATGGGTCTACAGTTAACGGCTTTGAAGCCTTATTCACTACGAAACATACGGGGTCTTTAGAAGAATATATTTCTGTTGGGAACCCCAGTTAAAATTTAGTCTTGATGATGTTCTTTCGAAACAACACTTAGATTTATTTTTGTTCGTTAGGCCAGATAGCTCTAAGTTGTAACAGATCACTGATTATACAGATGATCTGATAGAGAGCATATTTATAGTTAATGATGACTTAACATGTACAAGTTTGATTACTTATAGAAGTCATCTACTTGACTAGGATCTGTCTCAGAGGATGACCAGATCGTTAGTTCAACAGGCCAGCAAGCGAGCAGATGATCTGTCAACAGATGGTCAATCAATCTGGTTTGAAGAAGTTTGACTCAGTCATTGCCAACATCATTTGTAAGACTTCTGGACCAGATGATATGAAGCAGATCGATTCATCGATCTGGTGGTCCAAAACCAGCAAGACAGAAGCAGACCAGAAGCAGATCAATAGAGTCATCTAATCATCAGATGACATCATCATACACATCATATCCATTTGCCACGTCAAGATTAAAGTCAACAACATCAAGCTGTGGAAAGAGAATCCGTGATTTAAGGGATTTGATTAGGATATGATTGGATAAGTTTTTCAACGCGCCTACAAGACAAATGAAGGTATGATTGAAAATCATATCCACGTGATTGACAATCAGCATTTATTACAACCAATCAACTTCAAACGGTTAGAAATTCAAATTTCTAACTCCTATAAATGCTTGGAAGCAAGTATTACAGCCAATCAACTATCGAACAATATACGCGAGAATATACGAAGCAAGCAATCTAGCAAGATTACTCGATCAAAGTGCTGACACTCCAATAAGCCATCTCTACACACAAGTCATTTTACGAGAAGGTTTCAACAATCCAGACTACCCCAAGCCGTTAGTGATCGAAATCACAATTCTTGATTCAAGTCTGTCTTATCAAGAAGAGAAGGGGAGATATCAAGCTAGCTAGAGGTTTTCTAGTGGATTAACGCGAGGTATCTGTTTGTGTTTTTGCAGTTAGTTTTACTGCAAGTTGTAAAGGGACACGACCCTTATTCGTGCTTGAGTATCAATCTGGTATATTGATTGGTACTTGGGACTCGTTCTCAACGAGTATAAATAAGCAGAGGATCCTAGTAGTGGATTTCTGATCTAGCTTTGATCAGACCGTGGACGTAGGGGGTTTCCCGAACCACGTAAAACAACTGTGTCTTTTACATTCTGCATTTTTACATTTCAGTTGTTTATCTTCCACTAACCAGCACGTTCATACAATCTGCATTCTTGATTTAATCAATCTGCTTAAGTACTAGATTAATCTTTCAAAGGTTTTTCATTAAGAGCACCAACTTAACCCACCATATTCCGCACACGCAACACTTGCTGCATATCAAGATCACTCTTGATCTGCTCTAAGTGTTTATCACGAGAGAGTTCTGTTTGGACAGATCAATATCGATCTGGTGATCGATCTGGTCCGTTGCTCTTGGCAATCTCACCGTGAGAAAGCTAAAGCTCTCTGATTAACTTGACAAGTAAACTGAAAAGTTGGTATTTGGTTTATTCCCCCCCATACACCAAACCTAGCTCTTCCGGGACCAACAATTTCTACCTTCGAGAGGTGCATGTCACAATTGCCGGTGCTTTCTGACGAGCTATATCTCGGTGCCTTCTTAGGGGGTTTGAAGAAGGAGATTCGGGTGCGACTTCAGGATGCTACTCTTACAGATTATTCTGCTGCGATTCACATGGCTAAAAAATTGGAGCTGGTTCACCCAACCGACCAACACTCGTCCTTTTCTAGGCCTAATACGTATTCATCACCCTCATCACGAATCCAGATTTCCCAGCGGTCCCCTCTAGTGTCTTCTGGAGCACAGGCCACGCCGACAAGTTCTGCACATACATCCTCGACTTCACGATCTACCCGCCGTTTTCGTAATATGTCAGATGACGAGATCAAGAAGCATCTCGTTGCGGGAACTTGTTTTCGCTGTGGACAAAAATTTGGACCCTCTCATCGTTGTCCTCCAAAAACCTTATAGGTTTTGGTGGGCGGCACTGATGTCGATGAGGATGAGAATGATCTGCCTCCAGAACAGACACATTCAGCGGAGCATGATCAATCCGAGCATCAAGTTTTCTCTTCTCTAGAGTTGTCGGAGCTGACATCATTTGGTTTTGATGGACCTCAAACAATGAAATTGATGGGTTGTGTGGGAGACTCGCGCCTCAAGATTATGGTGGATAGCGGTGCTAGCCATTGTTTCATAACGGATCTCGTGGCCCGAAAACTTCATTGGACCATTGAGCCTTCCGAACGTTTCTCGGTGGTTTTAGTAGATGGAAGCCGTGTTTACACCAACGGCATCTGTAAGAATATTCCATTAACTATCGATTCTGAATTATTTGTCATATCGTGTTATGTTTTCCCTCTGAGCAGTGTGGATTTAATTTTGGGAGTGTCGTGGTTGGCCACCCTTGGTGATGTGAAGGCTAATTGGAAAACACTCACTATGGAATTTATGATTGACGGCCGCCAATGCTGCCTTCGCGGCGACTCCACTCTTACCCGCTGCACGTATCAGGAGCTTAGCCCACATGATGAGAGTTGGGTGTTGTGGGTTATGGACAATCCTACTCCTCTGGAGAGTTATGGTATGACAGATTCATTGCCGGAAGCTGCCCGGCGAGATTTAGTCGCAGTTTTGTCGGAATTTCCAGCGGTTTGCGCCCCACCAACGGAGCTCCCTCCTGTGCGCACTAGTGACCATCGCATCACGTTGTAGGCAGGGGCACGACCTGTGTCGGTGCGTCCCTATCGCTACAATCATTTGCAGAAAGATGAAATGGAGCGCTTGGTAGTTGAAATGCTCGCGGCTGGTATCATACGGCCAAGCACCAGCCCTTACTCTAGCCCAGTGCTCTTGGTTTGAAAGAAAGATGGCTCTTGGCGTTTCTGTGTTGACTACCGAGAGCTTAATAAGCTCACCGTCCCCGATAAATACCCAATCCCTGTGATACAAGAATTATTAGACGAGTTGCATGGTGCACAGTGGATCAGTAAGTTGGATCTACGGGCGGGTTATCATCAGATACGAGTCTCCTCAGCAGACATACCTAAGACAACTTTTTGAACTCACTCGGGCCATTATGAGTTCTTAGTAATGCCATTTGGCCTCACAAATGCCCCAACTACGTTTCAGAGCTTGATGAATGACATTTTTTGCCCCCATCTTCGTCGTTTTGTGTTGGTGTTCTTTGATAATATTTTGGTTAATAGTCGCTCGTGGCAAGAACATTTGGGACATCTGCGACAAGTACTACAGGTGCTACATTCTCACAAACTAGTTATCAACCCCAAGAAGTGCCTCCTAGGTCGCACCGAAGTGGAGTACTTGGGGCATATCGTCTCAGACTAGGGGGTTCGCATGGACCCCGCCAAAGTGTCAGCGGTCCTTCGGTGGCCAACGCCTACAAAAATTCGTAGCATTAGAGGATTTCTAGGCCTCACTGGCTACTATCGGAGATTTATTTGAGATTATGGGAAAATTTCCGCACCACTTACTGCCTTGCTGAAGAAAGACGCTCAACGATCTTGGGTCTGGCCTCCGGAGGCAGAGGCAGCTTTTCAGTCACTGAAGTCAGCCTTAGCCACAACTCCGGTGCTCCGTATGCCTGATTTTTCGAAAGAATTTGTAGTTGAATGTGATGCTTCTGGACGTGGGATCGGCGCTGTTTTGATACAGGAGAAACGACCAATCGCGTACTTCAGCAAAAGCCTTTCCTCTAATTTATTATCTAAATCTGCGTACGAGAAAGAATTGATGGCTTTGGTCTTGGCGGTACACCATTGACGCCCTTATCTTCTTGGTCGCCGGTTTATTGTTCGCACTGATCACCGAAGTCTGCGCCACCTGTTAACTCAGCCTTTGACCACCCCAGCGCAGCAGAACTAGGCTGCCAAACTGCTTGGTTATGACTTCAGTATTATATACAAGGAAGGCTCCTTAAATTGTGCGGCTGACGCCCTATCACGCCAAGTAGATGAGGATGAAGTTGTGGGTGACCTAGCGGGTAATTTCATGGCCACAGTGGATGGACTGGTCATCTCTTCAACGAGAAATTGGGGCTGACCCAGGACTGCAAAAAATAGTAGAGGATCTACAGAATGGAAGGGCAGCACCCAAGCATTACACCTTGGTACATGAGATTCTTATGTACAAAGGTCGCTTAGTGGTTCCCATTAATTAGCCATGGATTCCGAAATTGCTGCTAGAATTTCATGCTACACCTGCAGGTGGTCACTCAGGTGCATATCGTACTTACCGTCGTTTAGCAGCACATGTATATTGGCCGGGAATGATGAAACACGTCACTCAATTTGTGGCTGCGTGTGTGACGTCAAAGGAACAAATACGAGGCGAAGTCCCCAGCAGGGCTACTGAATCCCTTGCCCATCCTCGACTCGAATCTGGGAGGATGTTAGTTTGGATTTCATCTCCGGTTTGCCGCGTTCTGGAGGCGTGGATTGTGTGCTGGTGGTGGTGGATAGATTCTCTAAATATGGCCATTTTTTGGCACTTCGCCACCCCTTTACGGCCAAATCAGTAGCTGACATTTTCACTCGGGAGATAGTTTGACTACATGGAATTCCTAGCTCGATTGTGACTGATCGAGATCCTATCTTCCTTAGCTCATTTTGGCAGGAGCTATTCCATCTTGCGGGTACTACCTTGAAGATGAGCTCCGTGTATCACCCTGAGATAGACGGCCAAACCGAAGTTCTGAACAGGTGCCTAGAGACGTATTTGTGATGTTTCTCTTCCGAACGACCCAAACAGTGGGCGAAGTGGTTGATTTGGGCTGAGTACTGTTATAACACCGGGTTCCACTCCGCGGCGGGTACTACACCATTCAAGGCGGTTTATGGTCGTCCCCCACCAGTGCTGCGTCGTTTTTTACCTGGGGAGGTTCGAGTGCCATCTGTGGCTGAATCCTTATCTGCTCGGGATGAAGTATTATCCCATTTACCACCTGGAGCGTGCGCAACAAAGAATGGTGCGTGAAGCCAATAAACATCGCCGTGATGTGGACATTCCTTATGGCTCTCTTGTTTATTTGAAGTTTCGACCGTATCGGCAAATGACCTTATTCAAAGCTGGTAACTGCAAGTTAGCCCCACGGTTCTTCGGCCCATTTGAGGTGGAGGCTAAGGTGGGTCCGGTCACATATCGTTTGAAACTTCCGCTAGGCTCTAAGATTCATCCAGTTTTCCATGTTTCTTTACTAAAAAGAGCTATTGGAGCAGAATGCGCTGACCCGGTTCTACCAGAGGATCTCATGGCTGTGGACCCGCCATATTTGCCCGAAAAAGTGTTGGGCCGTCGTTCTGTGGAGCACGGTGGGCAGTTAGTGGAGCAAGTCTTGATCAAGTGGGAGGGGTTAGATGTTGAGGAGGCTACCTGGATGAATGCAGCGGATGCTAGGGGACAATTTCCTTATTTTAGCTTTGAGGACAAGGCTGTTTCGAGTGGCGGAGTAATTGATACCGATCGTCTCCCCCTGCAGATTTATTCACGTGGGAAGCGTGCAATCATTAATTATCACGGAGTTTAATTTGTAGAGTCTTTATTATTATTTTATTGTTGGGTCTGGCCCACAGTTTGCATGGGCTTAATATTAGGGTTTTATTATTTTTAGGAAATAAGAAAGAGAGAAGGACATCTTTTTGGTTTTGCATACATTCTGGAACGGAGAGTTCTCCGCTGGCCTCGTGAGAGGATTTCTGTTCGGTGATATTTTATTGAGTTTTCTTCTACGAGTTCCGTCTTTACTCTTATCACATAGATTCATACATGAAAGCTTTTGCCCTTAGATTATTTCCAGAAACTCTTGAGTGTGTCATCTCCTAAATCCTAATGAATGCTAAAGAGATAGAAGTGCAAGTTCACTGTTTCCTCTGTAAATTTGTTCTTATCAGCTTATTTGAGGAGGCGACAAGTGAAGCTTAGTGAGCTAGACTCTTTCAGAATCTAATTGAGAACCTAAGAATGCTTTTACATTTACTGGTATGTACATTCGTAGCATAAAAGTTTTTAACTTTTATCATTATTTCAGAAGCTTTTTAGATGAAACTGGGGAACCTGGGAATGCCTTTTCATTTATTCATCACTTGACCTTATCCAGAAGTTTGTTGTATGATTAAAGAACTGTGATTTACTTACTTCTGCTCTTAATTTAAATATGGATCAGTTGCAATTTTTATTTATTATCAACTGTTGTACCAATAGCTCAATGTTCATTAACGCATATATCAGGTCATATGAAACCCACTGAAGACAATTATGATAAAAGTAAATGAATAAGTAAATATTGGTAATATGTCTTCTGTATAACACTTGCGACTTCTGTACAACACATGCAGCATGCATCCTTACTTCTCTGAAAGAGGAATTTCACATAGGGATATCTTCGAGTTATTATTATATTTTCATCTAAAATGTAATACTTGGTTTGATGACAATACAATAATAATAGGGTGATTGAAAAGCATTATCTCAGGAACAGTTGAGGTTGTTATGCTGCATTGTGTACCTCTTCAAGATTCGTCGAGTTTTGAAGCTGAAATTAAAGCTCTGTGTTATGGTCTGGAATTGGCTAACACATTCTCTAATCACATTTGGATTGAAATGGATGCGGCTGCAGTTGTCACCTTACTCAAGTCTCGGAGGCTTGGATCGGCGAAAGATAGACACACAATGAGCAAGATTCGAAAAGTTATTATGGGAAATCATGTTAGATATTCTCATATTTTCAGAGAAGGTAACCAACCGGCTGATTTTCTTGCTAATGTTGGGTTGACTACTCTTATGGTGCTTGATCATCATGGCATCCATCCAAGACTCGGAGCTATGATTCGTTTGGAGCAACTTGGGATAGTAGGGGATCTCCACTGTCTGACTTCAATCTTGCCGTTTGGAAGGCCACAGTGCAGTATGTTGGGAAGTCAAGCGGGCAACCGTCTCTTGGTGTCCAGTGAGCTGTCGGACATGTTGGCTAGTGAGTCGGCCGTTGTGATTTTCAGTGGACTGCTTTGTTGATGGAGATTTATGCTTTATTCATCTTTTTTTCTCTAGTTGTTTCTGAGTTTTGCACTTCCGTTGTGTTTTTCAGTGGGCTTCGTTTCATGATCCGTTGTTTTGTTGACCTGTAATACTCTAATTTTCCCATTCTGTTTATATTAAGGCTTAATTAATGAGGCTGTTATGCATTATGGAAGGTCGACCAAAATTTCACTTAACTCTGACTGCTTATATGTTGTCGAGTGAGAAAGTAATTTCTAGGTTGTTTTTACATGAATTTGTTTCCTTGTGTGCAGCTTCTGTTGTGCTAGACTCAGGTTCACAAGATTTTGTTTTCTTTGCACTTGTTCAGTTTTCGGCATTGTTAGCGCTGCATGGAGTAACCTCTCTCTCACTCTATTTCTTGTTTGAGTATATATATTGGTGTTCCTTATAGGTTATTTCACTGGAGGAAGAAAGACGTTTTAAACTGCTTTCATGGAGTTCAGATACATATTTCTTTTTCATTGTTAGAGTAGTATTATGTATTTTTATAATACATTTTCTAAGAAAGATTGTTTTCAGATCAGAAAATGATTAATTATGTATTTCTTCATACTCAAAATGCGAATTTCCAATGGAATTGAAGTAAGAAAAACTGTTTAGCTTCTTTGTATTTTGGATAAAGAAGTGAGCTGCAGTTGCTTTCATTATACTCAAATTATTAAGGTTGTCCTAAACTGTCCCGGTTAAAATTTTGGATTTTCTTTGATGTTGAAAAATGATGTCATTTTTTCCTAGAACCAATTTGGGAAAGTAAAATAAAATCCACATATTAGAAACCCCTTACAGTTTTATTTTAATGTTTCATAATCAATTTTGGTACGGAAAATGTTAACCGATGTACTCCCTCTGTCCCATTATAGTTGGCCCCAAAAGTCAATAAAGCACACATAGATTTGGTCAGACAGGGCCAACAATACTGGGACGGAGGGAGTATTAATTATTGGTTCAAATTTGACATAAACGTGAAGATAAGTTTGGGATTTAATATGATAAATAAATGTATTAATTGTGCAGCAATGAATATGTAAGTTAGTCATTCATTGTCTTTGACTCCCTCTGGAAAGAGTTCATCTGTGAGAGATGGAGCTATCCATTGTATCTGATAAAATGTTATATCCCATAAATCATCTTCGTCTGTGATCTTCAAAATATCTTGTTCCTTCATGCTCATCACCATATTCTTCAACAGCTCTGGGATTATATTCGGCAGCTTCGACTCTCCGTACTCTCCCAAGTCAGCTTTCATGCACGTATCCATCCTCCGAAGGATTCCTAGCCAGAACGTTCTGAAGTTATTGCTCTCCGAGATCGGCTTCAAGAAATGCAGGTACAGATGAGTAAGCACTTCCATCGACAGCTTCAGCGTGCCTTCCATGCTTCTCGTCTCTCTCTCTGCATTCTCCCTCCTCGAGTATTGTAGCATCTTCTCGTGCAGGTCATCCACCATGGCGAAGATGATGTTGTAGAAGGAGTTGATGCAGCTTGTCGGGGTGAATAAGAGATCCTCTGCTAGTAAGAAGCTTCTCTGAAGAGACAAAATGGCATGGTTCCGCACTTCCTCGCGCCTAGCTAGGCTCGTCTTCTTCAAGGACTCTCCCAGCCTCTGAAAGAAGCTGATGGGGTTGTAGATTCTAGAACTTTCCTCGACTGAGAGGCTGTTCCCGTTGCCTCCGACAGTTGTGCTGCTCCCCGGATCTGAATACCCGCCTTTGTACCACTCAACTAATAGGCTTGCCGATTCTGCTAGCAGATCCATTATCTTGGTGTTCTTGTCCACTCGGCTGTTCCTTAATGCCACAAAGGCGAAGGCGCAGTCGATGCAGTACGTGTAGTTCGTCCTCGTTATGTGGCTCTGGTCGGACATCAGGTGGATCAAGGTTTCGACACCATGATCGTATGTCTCCGGGTGACGGCCTGTGACCGACAGCAGATGAAGAACCGACATCCAACCGAGCTGAGTCTGCAATTTATTCGGGTAGTCTGTGATGATCTTGCTTGATGCCTGCAATAAGAACTCGCAGCAAGTTTCAAGGATCTCCTTCTCCATCCTCCACATCAGATTTATCGACTTGAAAACAAGCTCCTCGGAGCCATCTATGAACTGATCCGAGGCAAGAAGCTTGAGGCACAATTTCATCAGAGATATTATGGCCTTCTCAGAAAACGGAATTGGTGAGAAGAGCGGAAACTGCGTCACTTCCAGCAAGTAATCATGGTAATAAGGCCAAAACATTGACACTCTGTGCCGATTGGCTAGAGACATTGAGCTAATGAGCTCCCAGCAAAACGAAACAGTCTCCTCCTCCTCGACCGGGGTGCTGAACTTCTGCCCTTTCCCTGCTGCAGCAAATATAAGACAACGACCAAGATTCAACAGAGACTCTTCAGGTAAATTCGAGCTAGTACTGAAGATACTGCCGATTTGGCACTGTTGAATGATTGTCATGTTCTGTTCAAACTCGCTTAACCCGAGATTCATAGCTTCCTCAACATTTTCCATCGACATAAACGACAGAAATCTTGCAGTAATGCCAGAGCTTTTACCTTTGTTTGAAATCTTCGGATCGTTGCTAGGAAAAACGACAGTAGAATCCGGTTTCAGAGCCAACTTGGAGTTGTTATCAGGCTCCATAATAGATTGTGGGAGCAATTTCAGCCTTTTGAGCTTCAACAAGCATTCGATGATGGTCCTCCACCCACCTCTGATCGAATCTTTGAATGCGTTGACGATGGTGAAAACTGCTAGAATTGCCATCTTTGGCTTCATGTCGTGGCTGAAGGCGTATAGCGTTTCTTCAGCAGAAGCGTAAGGGTTTAGCAGTGTGGTGAATTTGCAGAATGAGCAAATGAGCTCATCGAGAGTGTCTTCAAGTCCATACTGAGATATCCTAGCGATCGAGAACAAGGACTCGATGCAATCGTGGAGCATTTCTTCTTCATCAGAGTGTTCGAATACTGCTGCAACCGTTGCAACAGATGGGCCAGCAATAGATGCAAACATGTCTCTTCCCAACCTGCGATCAAAATCGCACATGATAAACTGTTGGAGGATCTTGGACCGGTTTATAAGCTGGATCCATCTATTCGGATTCATTTCCACGATTGTACCTGTGTCGTCCATCCTGATCGCATTTGTCGCGATGGATTGGAAAAGCTCGGATAGGTACTCTCGAGGAAGATCGTTTCCTCCATTGATCGATCGATTGTTCTTGATGAAGTCCTCCTCTGTCATCTTCTTTTTCACTTGTGGATTATGTTGATCAGTATTCAACATAATGATTGAGTAGCAAAAGATCATGACTGCATCCTTGCTGGCAAAGATTTCCGATGATTGTTGATCATAAAACCTCTCTGAGAATGCCTCGACGACCCTCTGGATCTTTTGAGACTCTCCTGGCAATCGGAAGCTCTCGAGGTAAGTTCGAAGAGAACTATCTAGATTCATTCCAGTGAATTCAAAAGTGTGTGTGAATTCACGAAGGACTTGTACATGGAACGCATCTGGATCACCAAGATAATCACCTATCATAGTCTTGTTCAGCTTGGGAGTATATCGAAAGAAATATGCATAGGCTTTTGGGTCGGGCGGGTCCGACGTGAGCCCCGATTTCTTCAGGTAATCCAAACCTTTCCTTTCATCTCTATTGAAATGACTCCCTGCTATAAGTATCTTTCTCTTCTGCAGTTTTCTGTATCTCAAATGATCGATCCAAGCCTCGAGATCTCCCCCCTTGACCTTCTCTTCCCAGAAAGGCCTAAATTCAGTGATCTCGACTTGATATGGCCCAGTCGGGCTCGTGTCGTCCTCTTTATCGATATTATCGGCAATGTAGTGGAAAATTATTGAAAGGCCCTCAAAGGCCTGAACCTGGATGCTTGTTAGATAGGTTCCTGTGGGGAATGCATACTTGCAGAGAAGTTTTCCTGTCTCTTCAAACACATTTTTAAAACTTGTGTCGCAGTCATAATTCACATATGCCTCTATTGTGAAACTCGCTTGCCTGCAGAAGTTTATGATGGCCTCGACTGCGACTTCTTGGAGCTGGATGGAGCTCCCTGGGGTTGCAACCTTGAGCAGCACGAATGAGAAGAAGGCCTCGAGCTGGAGGCGTACCGACTTCCGAAGGAAGTGGTAGAGATTGAGGACGGTGCTTGAGATCATCGACAGAACGAGCGGACTCGAGGAGACACCGTAATGGATTAGATGATGGAACAGATCATCTTGAATCATCCTCAAGAGCTTGGGGTGTTTGCCTATGCTGTCTCCACTCAATTCGATAGCGGAGTTGATGAGGTACAGTGCAAAAACTTGTGTGCTCTCGTCCGTCGATTGGTACATCGCCCCGTCAGCATCCATGATGTCGACCACGTTGAGTAATGAGCACAGGAAGTGGAAGATGTCAACTGCGGAGCCGATCCCGTAGCCGGAGTCGGCATCATTGTCTTCTGTGTCCGACTCCGAGTTCTCCCAGTCCTTCACCTCGATGTCCGGCAGTCTGGAGAATATAATCTGGATCAGCTCGTGCATCGTGTACCTCGCGCACCGTTGGAGGAGGTCCACACGGTTAACTGTTTGCTGCACCACCTGGAAACATGTGTTCACGACAGTGCATGCGGAGTGGTCTGTGAGCAGCACCGAGGCCCGATGTCGCATGATTGCAGTCAGCGCCTGCAGGATCCGCATCATCACCGCATCCTCTGTTACCGGGTTTGTCTTCTCAAGACGACAGCTGGTGATCGCGTTCACGGCCGCGTTTATAGCATCCCGTGCACCGTGGGTCTTCTCGTCGAAGATGCCGAGCCGGAGGATCTTGAGAATGGATTGGAGGGCCGCCGCAGTGGCAGAGGCCGGTATCTCATCACTCTGTATCACGTCGAGGAAGGGGGACATGTATGTCGACGGCTCGATCGTTCGCCATTCTTGTTGGGGATTGAAGAGGAGGGAGCGGAGGGATTTGAGCGATTGCAAGATCGAGGCATCGCAGCTATCTTCAGGGTGGTGGTAGTACCCGGGGCTCGACTCCGGTGGGCGCCGGATCACGGCGAGTAGAGCGCCGACCTCGGCATTGAGCATGCAGGAGAGGCCCAGATCTTTCCTTTTTGATTTTGATAAGTATTTCTTGCTTTCATCTTCTTCCATCACTCCCTACTGCAAATTGAAAGAGGTGTTTTATTTGTTTTCTATCTCGTTCTTTTTTTTTTTGTTTGTGGTTCAGAAATCTATTATGTTAGTTTCGACATCTCGAATGTAACTCCAAATCCTATTTTGGAGCGAAGAACTATCTCGAATGTAACCTCATTCACAAATCTAAAATAAGTATTACGTCATTTTCTCTCTCATGCACACCATTTTTGGATTTCTATTATTCATAAATACCTTAATAACTTTAATGTGTTGTTAATTGCATACACACCCTTTTCAAGTTTGGAAAATTATTATTTGGCTTTAGTGATTCAATTAGCTTTATTTTTTTAGTCATCAATTTGAACAAATACTAATCAAATTATTTATATTGAAATTAAAATTAAATTTTATTTATTTTGTTTGATTTAATTATTCATAAATAAATAAACGTTAAAAATGTTGGTCAAATTAAAATTAGTTCTCTTAATTTATTTATTTAAGAATAATTAATATTAAAATTTAAACTATTAATCTGCATAAATGCAAAAATACAAAATTAATAACTATTAGTTCTCTTTAATTTCATTTTAGTTGTCTTTATTTACATAATAATTAAATTTTTAATTGAAAATTGTAATGGATGTAATATGTAATATTGAAAAGTATAAAGGTTTGTTTTGCAAAATTATATAAAATGATACGAGGAAGAATATATGAAGAATATTTTTTTTGGGTTTGAATTTGGATTTATGGTTGGAAATGAATTATTGTTTGATGTGACTATTATGCAAAATTGTATAAAATTTAGTATTGAGTATTGAAGATGACTCGATGATTGTTTTTGACATTTTTAGGATGTCAATTGTTTTTGACATTTTTTTATATGGTTCAATTGTTTTTGACATTTTTTTATATGGTTGGGTTTCTAATTAAAGGTATAATGGTAAATTAAATGTGATTTTCTCTCTGTAAATACAGACAAATAGCCGAAATGAGGAAAGAAGTAAAATGCGCTCAAACCAAGTTGTGTTAATCTTATTCATTTTTGTGGTTAGAATGACAAGTATTGAATATTTCTTACACCAATTATTCCATCTTAACAAGAACTTCATTTGGTACTTGAAATTATATTATCGTATTCGTTGTTATTTTGAGAAAATATTATGTTTACAATTTAATCATATAATTAACTTAACCGCCACCGTTTATTTTATTATCTTTATTATGTTTCTTCTTTTCCAACACTAGAGAAAATTTTTGATATTTTTTTTTCTTGCAACATTATGCAACTCTTTAACTTTCATATTTTTTTTCTTCTTGCAATATATTTTACCGTTAAATCACAATATATATATTTCTAAAATCTTGTAAAGTTTATACATTGTTCAATGTCATTATTAGTGTCTGAATGAACGATTGTTTTCATGTTTCTAGTATATTGTAAAAAAAGTTTTTTATCTAGAATGTTTTGTTACCTTTTATATTTTGCTTTCTTTGATATTTTATTAATAAAATATTTTTTTTGACAAAAAAATTAATAAATGAGGACCCATTTTTATTATTTGATCCTGAGCCCAATTTTTGTCAAGACCGGTCCTGTTTACAACTTATATTATACCCTTGCTCATACAACTAATCCATGTTAATAAGTCATTATATTATACTCCCTCCGTCCCATTTAAGATTAGGCATACTTTTTGGGCACGGTAAATCGGTAATTAAAGAGTGTATGTTTAAAGTATTAAGTGATGATGAGAATATATATTATTTAAATTTGTGTGTAATAAAAGTGTTCTAAAAAGGAAATGACTTGTCTTAGTTAGGACTGCCCAAAAAAAAAATACGACTTATCTTAGTTGAGACTCAAGGGAGTATATAAAAATACTTTGTGTAATATGACTACTTATTATTACACCCTAAATGGATATATAATCTCTTATCCTAACTATAATGTTTTATTATATGCATATCTAAAAGTCCTCCAACAGTCTTGCAAAATAAGATGCAAACTTGTAACGATGGACGATGGACTTCATTAATTGTGAATAAGGATGGCAATTTATTTGAGGATATTCCATATATGTCGCTACCCGACCCTATAATACATGAGGATTTGAAATGTATTTAATATTGGTAATTTCGAGGTTGTAATTTAATATTAATTTAATTTGTGGGTGTGTATATGCATAGTTTTTATTGATACATGTGAAATCTATATACCTGCAAAAATCACATGCAAAGTACTCGTAAATTATCCATGAAATACTTATGAAATATCTGTCTACCCACCTAAAATTAATCATATTTTTCTATTTTTGATTTGGGTTAAATTTATTAATTTAGATTTAAATTATGTTTCTCAGATGATAGATATGTGCATGTGGCGGGTTGGCGGGTACTCAACAATGATAAGCGGCAGGTATGCGCGTATCTACATGTGATGAGTTTGATTATGTTTTGATATCTATGGTGGGTATAGGCTATGGCCTCCCCTCACATATATGAATATGGATAAAACATCTATATTTATCGTACCCGATTACTATCCCTAATGGAGGTATACATATACTGATATACATGGACACTTATTGGTTATAGAATGCCATTTCTACATATCAACCTTAATTAACATTTACATATTTATTTTGCTTATAGCTTAAATCTTCAATATTACATCCCTTTCGTGTGCTTGCCAACTTGTGATATGTTCATTCTATTGAAATTCATGATCTATATCTCTCTGTTAACATTGTTTCAACTTAAATCTAATACTTCTTACTCGATAATAATTTGATGAGCAACACTTGGTCTTTCTATATTTTAATGTATATATATATATTTATTTTAAGTTAAACCTTAAATCTCTTAAATGATCCTAATTATGGGGAGCTTATAATATAAGTTGGAGGTAAGACGTGTTTGAGTCACATTTGAAACACAAACCTCAACTTCCTCGAATAAGAAAAAAAGTATGAGGTGGAATAACCATTATGTTTATCTCCAACACCACCACCGAAAAGAAAGCAAGAAAGAGCAATATTTTATGTTTCTTGCTCAAAAGAAACATCTAGCCGAATAAAGAATTGGATATCATTATGTATTAATTATATTGCTCCATCACCCTAAATAAGCGCCTACTTTTGAATTATCCGGATATAAATAATTAAATTAATTGTGGTGTTAATATCGTATTTTTTTATGGTTGAAAAAAAATAGTGATACTTAATCGCGAACGATAATCTATTATTTATTTTTTATGTTTTGCACTAAAACAAGCTAATAAAAGACTAGTTTGATTCTGCAACGAAATTTAATAGTAGTAATTCCATTGTGTGACTTATGTTAATGACACAGACTCTTATCAATTAATATATGAAAGAAAAACAAAATAAAAGTATGGAGTAAATAAAAGTAGTGATGAAAAGACAAAACCATTTTTATTGAGTCTATGAGGAGCAAAGACAGCGCATCCTAACTGGAAAAACAACCTTCTGCCACCACTCCATCGCCTTCCGCCGCCGGCCGATTTTACTCACCACCGCAAATCGCCCACTACCATATAATAAGCATCTCCACCCGCCCCCCAATATATATAAAATAAGCATCTTCTTCTGTGGGCTGCCTGTATTCATATTTGGTAATTTAAAGATAAAGAATTAATGTGCAAGCAGATTAGTCTTGGATGGAAGTTGGAACATCCGCAGCTATACATATTATTGATTAAAGTTTTAAAAGCAAATTCTGATTCTATTCAAATGGGAGAGACAAATACTACTCCACTTATTAGATCTATATCTGCATCTCATTTTCCCCTGCGCTATATTTAAAAGACAAATCAAGATAAACTTGTACTCCCCAAAAAATCATGCATGGTTGCCTCTGTTTATGATTTGAATAACTACTTAATCAGATTAATTCTCTTAATCATTATAGCATACGCCTTCTTCTGATCAACCTTAGATCGCCTCCAACCAAGCAAAACATGTATCCCACTTTTCAACGCAATAAATTATGGAACTTCTCTCTAATTTTTAGTAACTTATTCATAGAAATACAACACACATGGACTACTCCTCTTTATAACACGTCAAATTAGCCATCAATGTCCAATGTTGTATGTTGTCTACATTTTCTACATGAATGATTTCTCTTCTATTTATTCTTCACTGTATACATATATGTATGCTCAAATTTTATATTGTGCAGTAGTGGTATAATGTCAGATCCATGGGTTGCGAACAACCACATGCAATACATGTACGAAAAAACTCACTTGAAAATGAGTTCAATTTGCTTCCGGCCTTGTCCTTTCCCACCCCAAATTCCTTTGACAATTTAATATTTAATTACTCTTAGATAATTGTGCTCTGTACCCCTACAACAGTGATTTTTTTGGTGTTTAAGCAACCTTTATAAGATCAATAAAAGGTAGTGAGGTTAATGCTTAAGACAATAGGTTTCGGATTTGAATTTTTCATAACGTAGACTTTATAATTTAATGTTAATGTGATAATGTAATCTAAAAGTTAAAACAAGAGATTGAGTATAAGCTTTAGAAAATGTTTGCCAAAATAAACTTTTTTTAATCACTAGCATTTTTCAAAACTTAGAGCTGCAATAAATGTTATATACAGAAAAATGAATTATTTTCAACACGTAGATTTCAAACAATACATGTAAACGAAAATAGAATTGGACTTTAATTTATTCTCAAAAAATAAACATTAGCGTTTAAATTGATATAGAAGTCAGGCTATGAATGTAAAGGGGATGTAGCTCAGATGGTAGAGCGCTCGCTTAGCATGCGAGAGGTATGGGGATCGATACCCCACTTCTCCAATAGATATGATACTTTTATATCCTAAAACAGAGACATTATTGTATTGATGAATAAATTTAGATGATTGATATTTATTTTTATTAATACTTGCAAATAGATTTTTTTTTAATATAACCATCCCGATAAATATATATATATATGTGGCTCTCTGCAAACAATAAAATATAAAGCTTAATATCCGTAATAAATATACAAGCATTGGTCTTTTAATTTCCATATATAATATATATAATTTTTGCTTTGTGAATTTAGACAGAGGATGCTAATCTTGCTCTCAAATCCTTCCTCAATATCTTCCCTGATGGAGACTTGGGAATTGTATCAATAAAAAATACACGATATACTCTCTTGTAGAATATTACCTGTTCACACATAAATTAACAAAATATTTCAAATTAAGTCAATATATACTGATAATAGAATAGAATTTCAATAAATAGGTTAAGAATAATATATAACCTGTTTGGAAACAAATTGCTTGATTTCATGTTCAGTGATAGTGGAACCATTTGATCTCACTACAAAAGCAACTGGGACTTCTCCCGCTTGCTCATCTATCATTCTGCATATTAAATTAATTAATTAAACGCAAGTTTAATATATATGATACATGCAAATTGTCTAGGTTGACTAATTTGGACAAATAGATAATTAAATAAATTAATGTTTTTATAGTGAAAGTGATGAAATTGAGTGAGTAATTACGAGACAACTGCAGCGTCCGAGATATGTGGATGGTTGAGGAGGAGGGCTTCAATTTCAGCTGGTGCAACTTGGAAGCCTTTGTACTTTATTATTTCCTTCAATCGATCAACGATGAAGAGCTCGTCGTCCGCATCGATGAACCCTACATCGCCCGTGTGCAACCACCCATCTTGGTCTATTGTATTCTTTGTTGATTCCGGATCATTTAAATAACCTATATCAATATCACTTTTTTGTTAGCGATCTAATTAATTAATTTTTTAATGTAACTCAGTCATAATTATATGGTATACTAAAACAATAATTAATTTACTAATTAGTACTCCAAGTAATTAGTTATTATGGTTAACTAAAACAACAGAAAATTGATAAATAAATATTCATATGGTAAATAAATAACCAAAAAGTTGAAATTAGATTTTGTAAAGTTCCGATTACAGTATAAAATTTAGTTTTGTCCATGTTAGGCACCTGCAGGTACGTATACCTGATTATGTTTCTCCCACTTTACACTTTTTTGGCTTATGAGCAAACAGGTGTTTGCACTACCAGAACTACAAAAGTGTTAGGTATATATTCCATAACATTATATTGGGTTATGAAACATGAACCCTTTTTAGTGGATACACTTGGGAAAATGTTGGTATATGACACCACTAGCACTAATACCATATTTCTGTCAAAGAATATATATAAATATGAAAATAATAAATATATATATATGAGTTAATGGATCAAAATACCTTTTTTTTTGGAATCGCAGGATTCGTGTGTTATATGAGAATTTTATACAAACAAACGAATCCCGCGACTCCGAGCTGACGAGATTCGTGTGTTTAACGTTTTAATCTAATATTTAAAATAAAAGGATAATTTAATCTAATATTTTTAAAAAAGACTATTATTTATCTTATTTACCTTTTTTATATGAAAAGGAAGTATTTTAATATTTGGGCGCATATATATTTACCTTTCATAATTTGGTCGCCTCTAATACAAATTTCTCCAGACTGATTTGGTCCAAGAGAAGCACCAGTTTGAGTATGAATGATCTTCATTTGGGCGTTTCTGACAACGGTGCCACATGCTCCTGATTTTATTTCAAATGGTTCTTTTGCAAACGCTAGGCACATAGATAGCACTGGCCCTGCTTCAGTCATCCCATAACCCTACATTTTCATCCACTTCTTTTTATTTCTTCAACTCCAAAGTCAAAACTCAAAACACAACACAACACAACACATGCATGCAATAAATAATGTTGGTAGTCTTCTACTGTACTAGAATCATTAAGTTGACGTTTTAATTATTTTAGATGAAAAATGGTTTGGATACATATATGATAAAACCTCAGGCAGGTGTGTGCTTAATTATTAATGAATTATTATTGATGGCATATCGCTGTCAGTTATTACCTCATATGTACATAAACACAAACACGTCCCCTTCTTTTTTGATTTCATTAAATCGTAACCCTCACGACTTAATTATACATGATTCGCACAAGCTATAATATATATTGCTACATCAGTAATTTATATCAGAATGTAAGAAGATGTAACATTTGGTCGATTCTACATCTAATAGATTTTTCTTAATTTTATTTTTTCCCTTTTCATGTTGGAATTCATGAGCTTTTTCAAGATTTATTCTTTTCATCACGACTTGTTTAAATTCGTTAATAGAAAGGGAGAGATACCAACTTTTATGTAAACCACGAGCGATAAACTCCGAATTTACCTATTCGAAGATGATTATTTTTTCCATCTTAAATCAACCTCTTTATGATTCTACGTTTCAATAAGATTCCATATGAATATTCGGACACAGAAAAACAAGAAAAGTTTTTTAAAAAGTCATTTTTTACTTTTATCTAAATCTTGATTTTACACACAACAATATAGATATGATAACTCCAAAACAGAGCATATAATTGTCAAATTTTATGATCGCGACATCATCTTTATACCTTTGAAATATAATACATGAGCTTTAATTTGACCTTTTGCAATTAAAATTCAGACTCTGCCTTCAACTCCAAAGTTAATTAATATAGCTGCTTCTTTCTTATAGCAGCATAAAAAAATATATAATTTACATATTTGATCGTGAAATTTCAAAGATCATATCGTGTTGTGATGTATTTTACTGTAAAATTTGAATTATATATTTGAAAATGAAAATGAATTACCTGACCAAGTTTGGCATTGGGAAACTTAGCCCTGACAGCATCCTCGAGCTCCTTCCCGAGTGGCGCGGCACCTGACATAACCATCCTCACCGACGAAATGTCGTATTTGCCCACCAAGGGGCTCTTCACTATCGTCAGCACTATCGGCGGCACGAAGGGCCCTATCGTAACTTTGTACCTCTGCATCAGCTCCAAGAACGGCACTATATCGAACTTCTGCATTAAAAGGATCGCCGCCCCGACCCGCAACCCGCAAAGCAGAACCGAATTCAACGAGTATATATGAAACAAAGGCAGCACGCACAGCACCACATCCTCACTATGCATGTAAAGATTCGGATTTTCCCCATCCACTTGCTGCGCCACGCTCGTCACCAGCCCCTTGTGCGTCAGCATCACTCCCTTCGGCAGCCCCGTCGTGCCGGAGGAGTACGGCAGCGCCACCGCGTCATCGCCGTGTATTTTCACCGCCGGCATCTCCGCCTCGTCCGCCGCCATCACCTCCGAGAACGCCACGCACCCCTCCGGCACCCCCGACGATCCGCCGGAGGCCACCACCGTCACCCCGTTCTCCGCGGCATAGTCCCGCACCTTGTCGACGTAGCACGCCAGCGTGACGATAAGCTTGGCGGCGGAGGCCTTGGCCTGCTTGATCACCTCGGCAGGGGTAAAATAGGGATTGGCCATGGTGGACACGGCTCCGATGTAGGAGGCGCCGAGGAACAAGAAGACGTACTCCGGGCAATTCGGGAGGAGGAGCATGATCGCATCTCCCTGCTGGATGCCGAGCCTGCTTAAGCCCGACGCGACTCTTCTTGCAGTCAGCTCCACCTCATCGTACGAGTACTTGTCACCGGTGGCGCCGTTGATGAGGCACGGCCGGGAACCGTGCTTGGAGATGTTTTCAAAGCAGTAGGAGTGTAAGGGGAGGTGCTTCGGGATGTAGATGTCGGGGAGCTTCGATCGGAATATGATCTCATCATCTTGTCTAGTCGGTGTCTCCATTACTAGGAAAATTCGATATTATTTATGAAAGGGTGGGATCAACTTTAGTTTGGAAGTTGTATAGTTGAACCTAAAACTAAAGGATGGAGATTTTGGAGTATAAATATGGGGTTGATGCTGGGCAGGAAGGAAGGAAGGAGTTGGTGGAGGGGGGCAAATTAGGAAATTCAGCACCACAAGTTTTGTAGTGTGGTTGGTGAGAAAGCGGTGGTGGGGGTTCGGTGGGGCCCCGCGTGGATTAGGTCAAGATGTTGTATTGAAGATTTGACTTTTCCATAATATGAATCCACATCGGAATCGGATTACCTACCAACGACGACAACGTTTTCACCTACTGCTGCGACGTCGTTTGTTGTGTTAGTTGAATTGACACCCAGCTCATAAGACAACATCAACGTCTACTAATTTAGAGCTTGGATTTTTGTTTCCATTTTCTTTGCTTACTCTTAATCATGGAATGTAAATAAATTTCTACAAAGTGGTGCTAAAAATGAAGAAGAAGATATGTGCCTCGCCTCATAATCTGTATTTGTCATAAAATGTCATACTTTTTGATGTTATATTCACCATTTATATTTTAAAGCTTTCTTTCATTGCTTTCTTCACTTTCAATTGTCTATGCTATATATAATCATGTCCTTATTTAGTATAGTAGGGATCTTTGCACCGAATTAGGGTGTATAAAATCTTCTTTTAGTATTGAGTTGATAATTGATAAGTCCAAAATTAGGGTATGCGATGTTATTAGCTTCAACCTCTTTAAGAGAAATTTTTATTATGATAGTATATAATAATAATAGTATAGCGAATTTGTTTTAACATATATTATATTATATAGTTTTATTAAAAGATATTTTTTTATTAATTTCGTTCCATTTATAAGTGGTCACTTTTTTATATAATTTTTTTTTAATCTTTGAATTATAAATCAATAAATTTTTAAAATATAAAATTTAATTTTAATTTTTCATGCTTATTTTCTTATTGCCACTTTAATAGCGAGAATAAAAGTGTAGGGTATATTTATTTTTATAGCTCATATTATTTATAATCGATCCCATATGTTTAGTGTATAAAACTTTAATTTATAAGAGGAAATTCAAGTTGCAAACTAGCTTGTAGTTGTAGGAAAGCCCATAATTTATCTATAATTGGTTACAATTGTCTTACTTTATAGGGTTGGTTGCAATTTAATAATTATTTTATTAATTTGCAGTTTAGTCCTATTGAACATTTTGAGCAATATTGGAATTGAGAATATATTCAGGCATCAACCTTTTATCTGACATAACTACTTAGAGCTAGTATATGTGTATTTAAGTTTATTGCCGAGGTTGCTCTCTTGTGTTGTTAGTTTCAACGTCCGACACCAAATAATTAAGTAATTGAGTTGAGAGTTAGCACGAAAGAATTAAGTCAATATTTCATGCCAGAAAGAGTTGTAGTAATTTCTGGATGTAAACTATAAATATTGACATTATTTGAGGATTTGATCTAAACTGTTTAATCAATGACTTCAAGTCTTCAAAAGTCCTCAATAATTTAGGTTTTAATGTGAAATACACATTTAAAACTCAACTTCAATGTATTGCAATAAGATTAGGCATATCTAAATTACAAAGATATATCAATAAATTATTGCTATATAATATCTAAAGTTGCAAATTAATAACCTCAATATTTCCACATATAAAATGCAATTAACGCTTCTTTCTATATATGTGCTTTTCGTGATTGTTGAACTGAACATATAATAAGAAATAAATGCAATTACTTCAAAATAAATCAAACTCTAAAAACAGAAGCATTTTTTAATGGATGACACGGTTTTGACTAAACCAAATCGTACCATTGCATTACTAGTTAGCTTTAGTCGTTGAACGCCTCAAAATGATTATATATGGTATTAGCTTACCATAATAAACTAATTATATATCAATAAGATCTGACTCGTAATAACCTAATTATATATAAGTAGCTATATTTCAATTAGGCCAACCATTCCATTTTGGGCTATTTTTGGCCTGGGTAGTCGGACTTTTTTTTTTCTATTTCGGCCTACAATATGTTAGCCCTAACCCACTCGGTTTCGGGCTAACCCATCGGGATAAAATATTTGTTGGAAAAAAATTATTATATATAATTTTTTTAATAAATATTTTTTTATAATACAAATTATGACGTCTTTTCTCGATAGAAACATTTAACTTGATATTAGATACAAAAATAAGAATTATTTCAATATAAACTTAGATAATAACTAATAACTTGACATAATTTTGACATATATGATTATATTTTTAAATTTTTAAGTCATAATTATTTTTTATCGGTTAATCGGGTCAACTCATTCATTTTTTGGCTAGCTCTAACAAGCTCGGGCTATTTTCAGTTCGATTCAATCGATTTTTTTTGGGCTAAAATATTTAAGCCCTAATCTATCATTTTTGTCGGTTTATTTGGGTCGACCCGTCGGTTTCGGGCTAAATTGACATCGCTAAATATAAGTTTATTTTAGCCGAATAAACATAAGTTGAATTGATAGATGTCAAAACAAACTAATTGAAGTTATTGCATTTGTTTTGTCCATGTCCGTGTGTGAACAACAATTTTACATATCAATATTTATACATATTGCCTTGTCCGATTTCATCAGCTCGCGACCTATTCAAGTTGTAACTAGCTAGCTAGATTATAAAATGAGTATTGAATATCTTCAATTTTAATATGTTTTTGGAGTTATAATTTCTTTATCCAAATAATTTAATTGCGTGACATGATTATGACTATCGGTTGGTTCGGACAAATGTGTACGTATCAAAATATTATTGTGATATAGTACTATACTAATACACTTTGCACGCGTGGCCACGTCTTCTCCAACATTTTAGTTATATAATTAAAGAGATTAGATTATTCAAATTAGATTACTGACCATAAGAAAGACATAAAAAGTAACACACTGTTAATGATTGTCAATCTAAATTTAGATTTGACTAACTAGGGAAGTTGGTGGGCGGCTCAATAATTTATGGCTTCGTGCAATTCAAATAATGTCATAAAACTAGATTGAATTTCGAACACGTCTTGCTACGAGTCTGCATCTTGATTGGTAATTAGTTTCTAGATTACCAAGTAGTGATTAATAACTATCTAATGACTTTGAGTTTTCAATGTCCTAGTTACGATAATTTGGTTTTGGTAGAGATTAATCTAAAGTCAAAAGTCATCTTACCCTTTTATCACAATAACAAACTTCCACCAAAAGTTAATACGTGCATTATTAAAGCCTATCGCTAGTCGGATATCGTGGTGTCATGGGCGGGTTCTATCTAAATCTCTATTCAAATCGGTCAAAATTCATTCAAATATAGTGTTTGACTTTTTGAATTGGACCCATTTAAACTCGATCGTAATCGGTTTTAACATAAACAATAGAAATTGAGTCTTTACGTTTTTATCTTTTTTTCTTTATTGTGTTTGTTACATTTACCTTGTAAGATAAAGTGGACTGAGTTATCAAACAAGCTGATATAAATATAGGGAGAGATCCAATCAAGATCGATGAGGAAGTTGAGTGATGAACTGATCTTCTAAAGAAACTGGTCGATGCATGAGCTAGACTGAACAGAGCAATGCATGAGTGAGTTGGATATATAGATTACGTGACTAGTTGAAACGGCCTGCATAAACGATCTATGCAATCGGTCTGCTTGGAACGAGTTGTGTGAAATGAGTTGATACATGAACAACTACTTCACTATAATTGTAGAGTGAACTACTTGAAGAAAGTCAAAAGAAGTTGATAAAATCGACATGAATCTGGACAATGTTGCGTGGCTAAAATAGTAACGAGTTATTCAACACCCACTACAAACATGGATGAAAATTATTTGGAGACTAAGTCACATCCAAGTCTATATAAGGATAAAATGTGCAGAGATTCATTTGTTTTTGTTCAACATGGTCCTTTTATGTAAATTTCAACCAATTTTATTAGAAATAACTTTTTTTTTTCACGGAAAATAAGAATTAATGTAAAAGATAAAAAGATGGAGTTCAAAAATTTTTAAAAATTACTTTTCGTCATTTTGAGAAAACAAAATTTTGGTGATCATTTTTACAAGATATAAGAAGTAGTGTTAACTTGAGGCTTTTGCAAAAGTGAAATGGGTATTGAATCCTAAATATATTTACATTTTTATGTGTATCCTAAATTAACAGCTTTGTAAAATGTAAATATATCTACATTTTTATGTGTATATTAAATTAAATTTTTTGTTCCAATAGGAAAATGATATAAAATAAATTCCAAATTAGCTTGTACATATTTATTTATTATAACCGAAAGGGAATTAAGTTCATCTGATGTTTGATTTAATATAATGTTTTTCGAAACCAAAAAGGTTTATTTTTAAAAAATAAATGAATATTAATTACTATCAAAGTTATTTAAATTAGCGATTAACTCCAAACAAACCCAGCGCAACACTTCTGAATTGTCTTTAGTTACTGATTTTAATCAAGGCATAATATACGATAAAATCAAGCTTTTTTAATTGTGACAAACCGAAAGTAATGCAAATTACTCCTAGGAATACCAATCATAAACTTTTCAGTTGTCATTAATGAAACTTAA
This sequence comes from Leonotis leonurus, assembly GCA_026898415.1. Lineage (NCBI taxonomy): Eukaryota > Viridiplantae > Streptophyta > Magnoliopsida > Lamiales > Lamiaceae > Leonotis > Leonotis leonurus. Next base: position 169,318 of record JAPKLX010000113.1, on the reverse strand, counting down.
TATTTTTTTAAAAATTTATAAAGATTCACTTGATGATTTGGTCCCTTTTGATCTTGTGTCCGTAAAACTAATTAAAACTAAATATAAATAAAAATACATATATAAAATTATCTCCGGTTACGAGTTTATTACTCCCTTCGTCCCCTAATGTGATCATGTTTCTTTATTGGACCGTCCCATTAAAAGTGGTCACTTTTTTAAAAAGAAAAATATTTTTCTTTAAAATACACAACTTTTACTTTTTTTAAAACACAACACTTTACTTTCTTAAACTCTGTGCGGATTCCCTTGTGGCCGCATTTAACGGGATGAAATGAGTACTTCTTTTAATCCCTTCAATTAATTTCTTTTAATTTTATAAGTGAACTCATTTATTTTATATAACATATTATTTAATTAAATACAATAAATAAAATTAAATTCAACCTCATTCAATACATAATATACTTTTAAGTGAAATTACTTTTCAAAACACACAACAAATAAGTTTGTGAAATGACGAAATTTTGTCTTAGATGAAGGGGTGTTTTTAACCAACTCAATCCCAGGTATTGTTTGTATCTCACGTGAACAGTAAAAGGCCGATAAATTTCATCATGCTATTATATAATAGCATGATGAAATATCCTCCCCGTCTATTTCTTTTTCTTTTGGGACGGACTCCATTTCTTCTGCCTTCTTATAGAGACATCGTGGATTCACACAAGGACACTAGCAATTCCACCACAATCGAAGTGCAGGAGTTTCATAGAACCGTGAAGAACATGGGCGTGACGAACGTTGGCGATGGGAGGCTTGTCAATGGTTGGGTTTTACCCGGATCGGAACCGTAACCGGTCAAAATCCGCTCATTTTAAAGTTATGGTTCCGATTTCGGTTTTAGACCCGTACAAACCCGCTCATGTTCGGTCCAGACCCGACCCGACCCGTAAGATACGGTTTCGATTCTAATCCGGTCCGGCCCGATCATTTTTTTTCTAATTTTTTTTTTCATTTTTTTTTCAATTTTTTTTATCTTAAAAAAAATAATATTTTATAGTATCTCCTCTTACATCCTTAATCGTTGACGAACACTCTATACATCCTAATTCAATAATAAATGTACCCAAACAATAAACACATATAAGTCGTAAAATAATTATGGTATTTAAGTGATTTTTTAATAATGGTTAAATAAAATAAGAGTGAAGTTTCATTATTAAATATTTTATATTTAATTAATTTATATCTAATCCGGATTCGTTTTAACGAATTGGTGACTAAAATAATTATATAAATAAAACAGGAGACCTATGGGTAACTCATACCCAATAATACCCATGTGTATTCTCCCGAACCGGAACCATTAATATTTTAATTAACGGTCCGGTTCCGATTCTAGAACCGTATTTAATTTAACGGTTTCGGTCCGGATTTTACCCATCCATTGACAAGCCTAGATGGGGATTCGATCTACTCAGCAAAATTGATCGTGGAAGGCGGGTCATAGCTAAACGTCACCGTTTCGCCCAACACCTTGAAGTTCAGCGAGAAGAATGAGAAACAGATCTTCGTTCTGAGATTGGAGGATCCAAAACTGATTAAGAATGACACCATTGTTTATGGATGGTTGATTTGGATTCAATCCAACGGTAATCATATAGTTAGGAGTTCCATTGTAGTCACCAACACTGAACACAGCTCATGAAGTCACTCGAGGAAGTATCAACTGATAGTACATGACTTTGTTTTTTTTTTAATTATTATTTGGGAATTGAGCTCTGTACATAGAGCTTCAATGGCTGTTAATGGAGTTCGACGTAATCCTCCGACTGCCTGCAAACCGAGCTCCTCCGCTGCAAACCTAGCACCTCCGTTTCGTGAAAGAACTTACAATCTTGCATCGTGTCTTCTGTTTCCTTCGTAAGGGCAATTTTCATAAAGGTAAAGGCACTTTTGCCCAACTTAAACTTAGGTAGAATTCTATCTACCAAATCAAGAATTACTTTTATCCGATCCTCGTCTTGTCAACTAAATCAAGGAGTATATTAGAATTAATTAACTTCTATATTATTTTTATTCTATCCCCTTATATTCTATCTTATCTATTAAATGAAGCCTAATAGTTCAATACTAATAATAAATGCATGTGATCAAATATTTTGATGACGACCAATTTTTTATGGGATAATTGTGAAAACTACCCACTTTGCTAAGGTAAAAATGAAAAATGCCCATTTTGTAACAAACATATGAAAAATGCCCAACTTTAAGGTAAACTACCAAAATTGCCCTTAGTCAAAGATGGACTTATCTTGTTTTTTGTGAAATAATGCCAATGATTGGTAATTATTATGTTTTTTATTTATTTTAGTATTAATTATATATTTTACTATTTTATTTTGAATTCATATAGGAATTGAAATTAATATAGTTGAAATACAACTAAATTACATTTAATATTTTTCGTTTAAAAATAATACAACTAAATACAAAGAAAATAATACAACTAAAAATAATACAACTAAATTACATTCATATAGGAATAAACCAATCCGATTTCGTTAAAAAATAATACAAAGAAAAAAAATAATCTTTTTCTTTCAAATAATCAAAATTAATCATGTGTGTTACAACCTCAAAATAAAGTATATATTCCAAATACTAGAAAGTGAATTATAAATACGATTCTTCATATAGATTTGTGTATATTATGAGAAAGAATATGTGAGGAATAAGAAAAATCTAGTATTATTTTAGTATTAATTATATAAACATTAATGTTCATATATATGAAGTTTGAGTCATTGCATATGTGACTTGAAAGAAAGAACGAGAGATATAGAGAGAGAAGGAGAAGGAGAGAAGGAGAGAAGGAGAGAAGGAGAATCCACACGAAGTGCTTGTTTGGCCAACCGAAAGAGGTATTGCAAAATCTAAACTCGTAGTTTTCAAGAATAATGTGTTATGAGGTTAACGAGCTAAAACCTTGTCGTGAAAACCTGCATTTTTCTAAAAATCCTGTCGTTATTTATGCAAACATGGCGTGTTTACTTTCAAACGTCCG